>PVIC010031590.1:0-21205 GCA_004025085.1 Thryonomys swinderianus | reverse complement strand
ACAATAAGCCTGCTGGTAAATAGGCTTGGTAAAACTCTTGGAGACATTGGCTTAGGCAGAGACTTTATGAATAAAACCTCCCTAGCACAAGAACTAGCAGAAAGAATCAACAAATGGGATCTCATCCTACTGAAAAGCTTCTGCACAGCCAAAGAAGTCACTGGCACTGCTAGAAGACAACCAACAACATGGGAAAAAAATCTTTACTAGCTCTGTATCAGACAAGGGGCTATTATCGACAATATATAAAGAACTCAAACAGATCAGCCTCCCCAAATTTAAAGACCCAATTCAAAAATGGGCAACTGAAATGAACAGACACTTCTCACAGGCAGAAGTCAAAGCAGCCAAGAAATATGAAGAAATGCTCAACATCTCTGGTCATTCAAGAGATGCAAATGAAAAAACAGTGAGATTCCATCTCACTCCACAAAGAATGGCCGCGATCACAAAGTCAACCAACGATAAATGCTGGCGTGGCTGTGGGGAGAAAGGAACCCTTCTCCACTGTTGGTGGGATTGCAGACTTATGCAACCATTGTGGAGATCTGTGTGGAGATTTCTCAGAAAACTAGGACTAGGGGTCCCATTTGACCCGGCTATCCCCCTGCTGGGAATATACCAAAAAGAATTTAGAAAATCACATTGGAGGTATAGATGTACACCCTTGTTCATAGCAGCTCAGTTTGTGATAGCTCAATCTTGGAAACAACCCAAATGTCCATCAACTGGGGATTGTATAAGGAAGATGTGGGTTTTTTTTTTTTTATAAAATGGAGTTTTACTCTGCCATAAAGAATGACAAGATTGATCCATTTAGGTGCAAATGGAGACACCTGGAGGATATACTAATAATTTAAATCAATAGATCAGAGATAGACGATTTCCGGATTTTCTCTTCGGCATGGCACCTATAGATACAAATGAGCTCTAGAAAGTATGACAGCCTTTATAGAGTGGAAAATTTCTATAGGAAACTTGGTGTGGAATGCGATGAGGGGAAGGAATAAATATGATACAGAAAGAAAATAAAAGCGCATGTATAAGGGGTGTGAGGAGGCGTGGGTGGTAGGGATATGGGTAAAAATGATAATTAACTTGTGTCATATACCGGTACAAATTCCCTAATGTTATATGTGATTTTGAGATGTATATAAATTGTACCAATGAAACAGTCCATTAAAATAAAAAAAGAAAATGTATTACCTATACACAATGGAGTACCATTTAACTGTAAAGAAGAATAAATTCAAGATATTTATAGGAAAATAAATAGATTCACTTGGAAAACTGAATTAAGTGAAATAAATGAGATACACAAATTTAAATACCATACAGACTCTGTTATTTGAGTAATGTCAAGTTCAAAGAGAATACTGAAAGATAAGGAATTGGAAGATAGAAGTTTTTGTTAATTGAACTGTATTTTAGATTTCAAAATTATCTTTCTTGGTTTCCTGATTTCCAAACAATCTCCAAAAGATGTCATGATGCCTGCTTTGTGACCACAGAGAAATTTCACGTAATATACTCAATCAGTCCTTACTGCTAATTGAAATAAGTTCCTTTTGTTTGTTTAAAACTTTATCTAGCAAATCATAATAAAAGATCATCCCTACTAATGTACTTCAGAACTAAAGACAAAGAAAACCATTAGCTGTGATAGTTCCAGCACTTTGGGTTCTCTCCTAAGCAGTTACACTCAGGTCAGAGTAGACTCTAAAATGCAATGTAAGATTAACTGGGATTTACTGCCTGCCTTGCAAATGCAGGTCATGAGTTTGATCCCTAGTAACCACACACACACACGCACACACACACATAGTCTGAAACCACCAACTTCTTAACAGTGATTTATCTATCAAGAGCAACTAGTATCTAACTGTAGACTTTAGCAGTCAGAAGCCACAGACTAACTGGAATGCAGGACTTTTCAGTTTTACTCCTCAAAATTTTTTATCCTTTTTTATGAAAAATATTTTTTTTCAATATTCCCTTCAGGGTCACTCCACTCTGAAGTCTGGCCTGCAGCATTTATCAAACCAACTCTATAACACTTTAATGTGTTTAACTTTGTTTTTAACAATACATAAAGAAAATAAACATTTAACATTCATTACTGTAGTACAACTAATTGCTTTGAAAAAATATATTTTCATGTCCTTTAGAAAAGGGATCACAGTACATGATATTTTAAAAATAACTTATATTTGTACTAAAATAAAATTATACTTAGTAAACTAAAAGTATCATATAATATTAATTTGTATAAAACAGAATATTTTTCAAACAATATTTATTATTTTAACCCAAAATTTGTGTGTTTATTGCTCTACTACTTTTTTTAATTGTAAAATTTGAAGGGAGAGACTCTTCTCTGTATGACTCAGTTTCCTCATTTGCGACCTCAGCATTTATTCTCTGGGCGCCACACATAGATGCATTTTCTGGGTTTATCCTTACTTGATGGTCTCACAAGAAGTCTGGGCCCAAATGGGGCCTCTGCCCTAGTCCCAGCACAACTACTCCTGTGCTCTTTAAACCTCAATTGTCTATTGTAAAATGACCTTGGGTTGCTGTTACTGCAACTACAACCACTGTCACCAATATTCATGGGCGCTGCTGGGTAATAATAACCACACAGGGGTAGAATTTTTCAGAGATTAAACTTATATAGAGGCAAATGCAGTTTAACATTAAGGAATAGCGTGGAAAATTTAATGAAATGAGCCCTACAAGAAGCTGTTATGTGGGTCCTGCAGTCTGTTCTGCAAGGCTCCTCTTGTCCCAAACAAGTTTCTGGTGTGGCTGGAGCATAAGTGATCAGTTTGACTGCGAGAAACAAAATATCTAAGTAGCTAAATATTCTGAATCTAATTCTATTCACATTAGATTGTTTGCTGCAAGCACTTAGCTCTTTCATCATCGAGTCAGGGTGTTTTAAAGAACTCTAACATATAAGCTTAATAGTCAAAGTTTTTAGGAGGTATATGGTTTGCTGAAACCTATATAGTTTTTGAGAGTTGAAGAATAAGAACTGAAATCAAGTGCAGAAATTGTAAGCTATGTTTTGAAATATTAACTTCATTTTAATATGAGAATATTAAATAAAGGCATAAAATTAACAAAATCACAGACGTTTTAGGGTCATGAGGTGATCAGGAATCTGAGTTATTGGGTTATAGGGTTGCATGGTGTTTCAAAGTTGAGTTTCTGGATCTGGAAAATTGCTTTGACACAGGAAGAAAAACAGAACACATTTCAGTGCTGTGAGTGGTTTTAAGAGAAAAGCATAATGCTCGTTGTTGAGGTCTCCAGCTCTCCTGTACCTAGCGCTTGAGTGTAAGGAGAAGTTTAGAAGAACACCACATTACTCAAAAAATTTTATGTAAACGGAAATTAGGTCTATATGTCCTGGGAGAATTTAAAATGGACAGAGATAAGCTTGGGATATAACTAAATTGAAAGAGGCGTCTCATCAGATCATGTCAGTCTAGCTCGAACCTTAGCAACTGAGAAGTGATGAAGTGAAGAAGTACTATTAAGTAGATTTAATTATTGTTTCATACAGTGACTGCTTTCCAGGCTCTATTGATATAGCCTTGAACATTCCTGTTGCCCTCATCAACTCAATATGAATAATTTGGCATGTACTACGTTAGAAGATATTTAAGGTTTCTCATGGGCCCACCCTTGAATTTTCCCTTTTCCATGAAAATAGTATTGTCTCCCCTCCTGGAGATTTCCCTTAGAGTATGGAACAAAAAATGAAGCAAAATCAAAGCAGAGAAGTAATATTAATAACCACAAGCAACATATAAAACATGTTGTAATTGAGATTTTAGTACAGTTTATTCCTTCTTCATTTATCAAAGACATTTTTACCTGTTTACATTTGGATATACTGTTCTTGGTAGAACAGTCCTTGAATGGGCAAGATCTGTGGTAGTCTGAATTAAATTTTACCTAAAATATCGTTGTGTTATGCAAAGAAAACCCATTTGATTAATAGATAGAATCAGAAATAATGCATGAAAAAACCCACAAAATCAAAAGGTAAATTGTAGGTGTGTATGTGTGTGTGTGTGTGTGTGTGTGTGCACGTGTGTGTAACTGGGGATCAAACTCTGGCCGTTGTGCTTCCAAGGTAGGCACGGTACCACTTGAGCTAAATCCCCAGCCCTCAAAAGGTAAATTGTAAAGAAGGGGTGGTATTATTTGGCATAACATGGCCTTAGGAAAATAATTTCACTTCTGAGGAAAAATAAAGTCTTCATTTTAAAGTCAAAATACTTTTAGTAGAATGGAATTAATTTTGAAATTCTTTTCATTGATGCTTGGAATGAGTTGGCATATGATTTTAGTTCCATCTCCTACAACTGTTGCATCATTCTTGGAAGAGGCAGATCGTTACTTTTCATGACCTTTGAACACAAAGAGACAGCATTTTGAGTATGCTAAATGACAGCTGTAAATGGAATGGCTCAGCAAAAGTAAATCCAATTTATTTTTTTGGAAGTACAACTACTATGAATGATCACAGTGTCTTCAATTAGGCTTGATTAATCTATATTTCTGATTTCCTCTTTCCATATAACAACCTCTTTGAATCTGGGGCAGTTTTTCAGATGAATAATTTCAAAGATAATGGATTAGTTCTAAACAAGAAATTAAGCAGAGTATTTAGAAAAAAATTAAACAGGTGGACAAAAATTGTGATGTTACAAGTATCTTTGAGATAATGATAGATCTTCATGCAACCCACTGATGATACTCTTTTATACTATTTTGGAACAAAGTTCAAAAGCATAGAGGAATGTTATATTTCTAGATTCAGCTTCTATGTTTTCTTTTTTTTGACTTTTTCTGGCTTGTTGTATAGAAGCTGATGAGACACAATGTTCACTGAGGAAAAAATGGGCAAAGCCATGAATAATGCAGTTTACTACTGAGACTGTGAGACCAAGACAAGGTTGTATTAATTAGTTTAGAACTATATCACAGTAAGCAATTCTGAAATCTTTATTAATTATAATACTGTTTCATGCAGATTGGAAGGGGCTATACTCTATAATCACTCAGGCACCCAGGTTTTTGGACCATCTACCATCTACCTTATAGCTACAACATCTACAACCTGGAATTATTAACTTTCCCAAGTATTAAAGCCAGAGGTGGGAGAAGAATGGTGGTGAGACTTTCACTAGCATTTAAAGTGCTTTGATCAAAGATAGATTACACAAAATATGAGCCAGAACCAATCACGGGCTTTCTCTTTTTAGGGAAGTCAAAAGTAAAAGCATCTTGCCATTTTTTTTTTTTTTTAGAAGAGGACTAGCTTCACATAAGATTTATAAATCAAGACCATATAAGTACAGGGAAACCAAAAACCCTTGGAAAGAAAAAAAAATCACTAGACAAATACAATACATAATAGTATCACACATAGAGAATCTGGGGAAATCCATGACTCAGAACAAAACTGATTCCTTGGAGAATTATCTATGTATTTGTAATTAAAAAAATAGTAATGGATCCACTGTTTTAAAACTATGTTCTGGTTATAAGCTATTCTAAATATTTTCATAAAATGACAAACAGATTATAGTTTACTTTAAAAAGTCACCAGTGTTTATCTATAGTCAATTTTTTTATCCCTTTGTTTCAATGTTGGGATTGATTTAGAAGCCTTGGAAATGTTACACAAACACTCTATCACTGAACTAGGTCCCTAGCCTAACAGGCAGTCCTTATCTTTTTACATCATTTTCTTTATTAGTATATGTTTGTAGTATATGATGTTTATATTTCTGTTTTTTTTTTCTTTATTGAGACAGGGTCTCACTTTGTAGTTCAGGCTGGCCCTGAGCTCATTGTGTAGCCTAGGCAAGCTTTGAACTTTACAATCCTCCTGTCTCTGCCTCCCGAGTGCTGGGATTACAGGAGTGAGCCACCATTACAGCACCGTGGTATGTGGTACTGATTGCTGGTGGGTGTGAGTCACCTCGTCCAGCACTGTATGTGGTTACCAGGGAACAAACTCATGACCTTGTGCTTGCTAGGCAGGCACCAGAACCAATGAGGTAAATCTCTGGCCCAATGTTTATATTTCTTGTGGGGAGATGGTACATGTACATAATGCATCTTACTTCATTCTTAATTTCCATTCTTTTCTCTCCCCTTCCTTCAAATGGTGATATTAATAATATTAATAATGATGCTGATGATAGCAATTTTCCAGGATGTAGTTACTGGGGTTGGAAAAATGAGAAAATTTGTTGTAGAAAAATGCTTTTTCAATAAAAGACAGTCAGTCATTGATGTTGAGAGAGATCAGTTTCATCATGATGAGTAATTTCCTTTTCTCTTTCTGCTGTAAAACCAGGAAAGAAAAGAGAGAGCCATCTGTAAAAATCTTGAGATCTCTTAGTTGATCAGGAGAGCTAGAAAGTGGTATATGCCATTTATAATAGAGACATCATTGCAGTGAGTTAGTTTAACTCATGCTTTATGGTACAGAAATAAATCATGGGTCTGAGCATGATTAAATGTTAAAACCTTCCTCAGTGAGTTGATAAGAACCTTAGAGTGCAGCCATTGTTCTCCATGAAGTAGGGATCACGTCTTCCTTGTGTCATTTTCCCAGTCTGACAGGGTCTCTAGCATGCAGTAGGTGTGCAGTAGGTATTTGCCAAATAAGTGAATGCAAATACAGTGTACATACTTTATTTTATTTTATTTTAAAATATTGCATTTCATCCCATTCTCCCCTCAAGTCCTCTCTCCTCCCTATGAATGTACATATTTTTAAAAACCTTGTCAGATGTAAAGGATTATACTGATAGAAAACAGCAAGGGTTTATAATAAAAAGCATATTTACAGTATTGAAATAAGTTAAAGCTAATCAATACTTCTTTAACACTGACAGGACAGACAATCCTGGAAAACATGATGATTAACTTTTTACTGAAGAACTGAAATAATTAAATAGATTATTCCCTGTTTGTCTTAAAGCCATAATATAGCAGGTGTTAACATGCAAGTAAATATAACTTCGGGGTAATTTAGATGCCAAAGTTTTCACAGAGCACTAGTATCTGTCTTGAGAGAATTATAATGAAACAATACTGTGTAGAAGTAATTAAATGCAATGACCACTAAAATAACATACTTTGCTCACTTAGTTTAAATAATTTTTTCCACATGTCAATTTTGACTTCTTTAAAAATATTTTCTTACATTCAAGAGATGCAGATGAAAACAACACTGAGATTTCATCTAACTTCACAAAAAATGGTTGTTATTGCAAAATCAACCAGCAATAAATGCTGACAAGTCTTCAGGGAGAAAGGAACCCTTCTCCACTATTGGTGGGATTTTAAACTTGTGCAACCATTGTGGAGATCAGTGTGGATATTCTCAGAAAACTAGGATTAGAGGTCCCATTTGACACTGCTATTCCCCTGCTAGGAATATACCCAAAGGAATTAAAATAATCATATTGTAAAGACATATGTGCACCCATGTTCATAGCAGCTCAGTTTGTGATAGCCCAGTCTTGGGAACAACCCAGATGCCCATCAACTGGAGACTGGATAAAGAAGATGTGGTCTTCTCTTTTTCTTTTTTTCTTTTCTTTTCTTTTCTTTTCTTTTCTTTTCTTTTCTTTTCTTTTCTTTTCTTTTCTTTCTTTCTTTTCTTTTCTTTTCTTTTCTTTTCTTTTTTCTTTTTTTAATAAAATGGAGTATCACTCTGCCATAAAGAACAAGTTTCATTTATGTGCAAATGGATACACCTAGAGGACACACTAATAAGTGAAATAAATAGATCACAGAAATGTAAATACTGTATCTTTTCTCTGGTATGAGAACCTGTAGATTGTAAATGAGTTCTAGAATGTATGTTAGAGTTTGTGAAATAAGAAATATTCAAAAGGAATGTGGTGGGGGAATATTATGAGGGGAAAGAATAAATATGATTTGGAAAGAAAAAGAAAGAACATGTATATGGGGGTGGAAGGTTGTGGGGTGAGTAGGCATATGGGTAAAAATGAGAATTAATTTGTGTTATATAGTGGTACAAATTTCCCAATGTTGAGTGTGATTGTGAGCTGTATGTAAAATGTACCAATAAAGGATTCAATTGAAAATATATTTTATTATTTAATTTTAATTTAAAACACTACTTATTTATGATAAAAAATCTGATTGGAAATATGTGTGCATTGTGCAATGCCTAAGTGGGTTAATTAATCTACCACACATACTTGTTTTTTTATGAGAATCCTTAAAGTTTACTCTTATAATAATTTTCAAGAATATAATACACAGTTATTAATGGCAGTCACATACAGTGAAGCTTTTGAACTTATTATTTCTATTGAATTGAAATTTTATATCCTTTGAGCAACATTACTACAATGCCTCCTGCCCTTGCTTGCCTTAATTTTCTAGTAACTACGAATTGTAGTCACTTTATTGTCACTGAGACAAGATACCCAACAGCTGCAACTTAAGAGTGTTTTTCTATTATTTGAATCTTTATTGGTACATTATATATACACATCATGATTACACCTAACATTGAGAACCTGTATCAATATATGATGTTATTTAATTCTCATTTTTCCTCTTCATTTACCCACTCTACAATCCCATCCCCTTATATGCACAAGGTTTGCTTCCTTTTTTTTTTTTTTTTCTTTGAGATCGGGTCTTGCTTTGTAGTTCAGGCTGGCCCTGAGCTCACTATGTAGCCCAGGCAAGCCTCAAACTCAGCAATCCTCCTGCCTCTGCCTGGCACTGTGGTGTGTGGTATTGATCGCTGGTGGGTGTGAGTCACCATGCCCAACATTGTTATGTTGTTACTGGGATCGAATTCAGGGCCTTGTACTTGCAACACAGGCACTGGAACCACTGAGCAAAATCTCTGGCCCTTGTTTCCTTTTTTTAATCATCAATTTTTTTTTTTTTTTTTGAGACAGGGTCCTGCTTTGTAGTTCACGCTGGCCCTGAGCCCACTATGTAGCCCAGGCAAGCATCAAACTCAGCAACTTTCCTGCCTCTGCCTCCCAAATACTGGGATTACAGGAGTGAGCCACCACTCCTGGCATTTGTGGTATGTGGTACTGATGCTGGTGGGCGTGCCTCACCACACCCAGCATTGTTGCATGTGGTTACTGGGGATCAAACTCAGGACCTTGCTCTTATAAGGCAGGCGCTGGGACCACTGAGCTAAATCTCCAGCCCCCATCAAATTTTTTAAACTGAATTCTTTGTTGGTGCATTTTATATACAGCTTACAATCACACTTAACATTGGGGAATTTGTACCAGTATATGACACAAGTTAATTCTCATTTTTACCTATATCCCTACTCACCCTCAACACTCCACCCCTTATACACATGCAATTTTTTTATTTCCAAATATCCACATCATTCTTCTTCAATATACTTCTAGAAACACTAGCCATAGTAATTAGACAAGAGAAAAAAAGTAAAAGGAACAAGGCTAGGAAAGGTAGAAGTTAGAATGTCATTATTCACTGATGACATGGTAGTCTACATAGAAGATCCTAAAACCTCAACCCAAAGACTTCTAGAAAATCACCAAATTTAGTAGCATAGCTGGATATAAGATCAATGCTCAAAGATCAATAGCCTTTGTATATACAAAAAAACCCAGAAATTGGGAAGTCAGTTCCTTTTACAATATCACCCGAAAAATGAAATATCTATGACTCAGTCTAACAAAGGAGATGAAAGACCTCTACTCTGAAAACTACAGCACTCTGAAAAAGGAAATAGAAGAGGATATTAGAAAATGGAAAGACATCCCTTGTTCATGATGTTCACAAACATCAACAAAATGGCTATACTCCTATAACTATTATCTAGATTTTATGCACTACCAGTTGAAATCCCTACAACATATTTCACAGATATAGAGGAAATCCAAAAATTCATCTGGAACCACAAGAGACCTGGAATAGAAAAGCAATTCTAGGAAACACGGACATGGCAAGTTGTATCACTATCCCCAATTTGTGTTTTTTTTTGGGGGGGGGGCGGGTGGGAGAGCTTCTGGCTGCAGTGGGCTGAATTCATGGATTTCTGTTGCCAAGCCCGATATGGCACGGTGGAAGAGCAGGATGGATGGCAGCTGTTTAACTTATTGCTGCACAAAATCAGAGAAAGAGAGAATGGAGGAGCTGAGAATTCATCCTTGATTTCATCCATTGGCTCACCTCTCAGCAGGCTCTGTACCGAACTGATCAGTGGATGAATTCACAAAACAGTGGCACCTGCAGACTCTTCACATTGACTATATCACAGTACATAACTTTTTCTCTGTGTTCAGTGAAGTACTTATCTTTTATTTACTGATAAAAGCCATTCTAACAGATAAAAGATAATACTTCATCATGGCTTTAATTTGCATCACCCCAATGATAAATGATGTTGACATTTTTTCACATTATTGGGTATTATATGTATTTTTTGAAAAATTTCTTTTGAGGACCTTTTCTCACTTTCTCATCAGATCATTTTCTTTCTATTGAGTTGCTGAAGTCCCTTATATATTTTGTATATTAAACCCTGGAATAATGTGTGGTTTGCAAGTATTTTTTCCTGTGGTGTAGATTTTCTCCTCACTTTGTTATCTCTTACTATCCAGATGTTTTTGGCTTTGCTCTAATCTCACTTTTATGTGTTTGTATTTGTATCTATGCTTTTCCAATAACTTATTCCCAAGACCTATGCCATGGAGTTCTGATGTTTTTATCTAGTTTTTATATTTTCACATCCTATACTTTGAATGTTGTTGCTTATGTTATTGGATAAGGATCTAATTTAATATCTCTGCATCTAGTCTTCCCCCATCATACTTTTTTGAGGAGACTCTCCTTTTCTCATTGAATGGTCTCCACTTCTTTGTTAAAAATCAGTTTACTGTAAAGGCAAGAAGTTATATCTGGCTTCTCAATTCTGTTCCATTGTTCTATGTGTTTTAGTTTTTTTTTTTTCTCTCAAGATTCCATCGGCTATTTGGTTTCTCTATGACTGTGTATTAATTTTAATAGGATTGTCTTTATATTTCTGTGAAAAAGTTATTTGTATTTTCATATGAATTGTGTTAGAAGTATAGACTTTTCTTTCCACACAGCTAATTCCTTCACTAACATGAGTTACCTTTCTGATTTCTATTTATTTCAGTAATATTTTACATTTTCAGCTCACAGGCCTTTTTGCTTCAGTTATTCTTATAAATATTTATTATATATATAGGGTTGCTTCTTAATTTTCCTTTTGTATATCTCAGTGTTAATATATTAAATTATTGATGATGATTTTCTTAAGTTTCTTTTGTGTCCTGAAACTTTACTGGATGTTTTTAAATTCATAGATTGTTTTTCATAAAAATTTTGGGTATATATTTTGCTGTTTAACTTTTTCCAATTCCAGTTTGAAAATCTTTTTCTTACTTATCTTGGATTATTTTTCTGTCAATGTTTACTGCAAAACTCTTCCAATTAATCTTCTTTTTGCCTTTGTAAGGGAGAAAAAGAAAAAAAATCTGGCTTATTAATAGTGAGTTTTTTTTTTCATGTGATATGTTAAAAAGTTCATTTCTATTTCTCCCTGATTCAAAATTTCCCTCTAAATTTTACTTGAAGTTTTCCCAATCTGGATTTTCATTCTTTTTCCCTTACTTTGTCTTAAATTAGCCTTGTCTTCTTTTTTCTTAAGTTAGCCTTACATTTTTGTTTCAGGGATTTTGTTTTCCTTTCTTTTTAGACATGTGATTCTATAGAAGATTTCTTTAGATCTATTAGAGTTTCACTTTAACCTGTATTTCCAGGCTGAATGCTTATTTTACCTTAGCATTCACTCTTTCAAACTCCATATGTCCAATACATGTCTCAACATATTTTGTGTTTCTTAAATATATTATGAATTTTACAGTGAGAATCAGTGAGAAGTATCAGTGAGAAATTTTCTAGAAGAACATTATTTCAGTGGGTTAAATTGTTAGGTACTTATTGCTGTATTAAAAAGTGAGTGCAGCAGTAATTGCTTCAGTGGTATAATGATTCATCAAAAATACAATTGATTGTGTTTTTCTTCTTTGATGCCTTAATCATTTTCTGGTCAACTTCCTGGTTGTGAATAAATTGAGCCTCCTCTAGGAGTTGTATTTCCAAACAAATTGTTTTGCAGACAGTAAAGGAATTTTTTGTCTATGTTGTTTTCAAGTTTCTGGGAAATCTTTCCCTTCTTACTAACTTTCCAGAAAACAACATCATATCCTCATTCATCTCTTACTAAATTAAGCCAGGCCAGTTATAACACACTGTTGTAGCTAATCCTGCCTCCTTAGAGGGATTGACTAAAGAAAGTTGAATGAAATTTTGAAATAAGAAGCTGGGAAATAGCTATTGAGTGAGAAACTAACTCTTCCATGCATTCAAGTTTACTCTTCTACCTATAGTGTTCTCAATTTACTACCTTTCTCTTTAGGTAAATTATAACCTAGTAGCCAAGATTCTCCCTCAAATATCCTGTTCCCTGGGGAGCTTCATTCAACTTGTAGAATTATCTGATTTTTCCTTACTCCCAAAACTATTTGTTCATATTCATATTAAATAGTTTAGCAAACCCTTTTGGGTATATCTGCCTACTTATCTATGTCTTCCATTAGATGGCAATCCTGGAAACTGAGAGGTTATTTCTAGAAGTCAATATTCTACTTGATTTAGAGTAGGCATGAGAAAATGTTTGAAATGTTGAGTGTTCAAAGTTATACTACAGCAGAATATCTCACAAAAATGCTTCTTTCATGATATATATCATCTAATCCATAATAATGACCATCATTCTAAGACTGGAGTTATATTGTAATTTACAGTCAAATTGGAAATAATGTTCTCCCTCTTTTTTGAAAATATCTTTCAATGTTTTAACTATACATTTAGATGTCAAACTCACACAGACTATAAATTTAAAATTTATGCATCTGGAACTCTCCTACCATCTTTGGATTCAGCATAGTGCAGGTATCTCAAGGCGTTCAGAAACCCCTGGAGGGTACAGCTTTCTCAAATAATCATTTAAAAATTGGCAGGCTCTCAGAGAACTGCATCTTGTGTCAGGATTTCCAAAAAAGAAAAGTGGAGGGATTTTCCTTTGGGATCTTCTTAGGTCAGTCCTATACACAATACAATTGGCTTTGATGTTTTGGCATATAGTGAAGGACATTTTCCTTAATTCAAAAGGCATTCCAGGATGGGCAGAAGAGTACATGAAGATACAGAACTTAGCTTTGAGCATAGTTACAAGTAACCCCTCAATCTTAGAGCATACATATTGAGGAGGAATGGTAATTCTATTGGGAAATAAAGGGCAGGATTAGGAAGGATGGATATTTCATGGGAAGGACCTGTAACTACTCTGACGGCTTTTACTAGAAGTTAGTTACCTTATTTTGCATTACTGCAAGGGGAATATACCCTTCAACTAATAAATGTACTGTGAGTTCTCATTGGATAAATGGAGGTAAAGAGTTTTACTGGAAATTAGAGAATCTCAGCAAAGTAAAATGACCAACTTAGTCTTTTACTTTAAAAATTACTAGGAAATCTAAAATGGATCTTCCCATGAGCATTTTTCATCCTTTTATTGTCACCGGGGGGATGTTAATACTTTTGGACTGCAGCCTGCAGCCCTGGCTCCACCACCTAAGTGGATATTTGGTGATAGTGGTGCGCACTCATAAAGGCAGCTTGCTGATTATATTTCCATTAACAACCAGAGCCAAGTCTGCCTGCAAATTTCCTTGCCAATAGCAGCTAGATTTTTACAGTTGCCAGTGTACTGTGGAGAAGTATCACATTCCTTTTTAGAGAACAAAAGAAGATAGCATAAGAAATTGAGATTGTAGCTTTTGTCAACAAAGAGTTAAAACTTAAGAAATAGACTTTATATATTAAGTTATTAACAACTCCATTCTTTTATCATAGTGAATTACAGTCATAATATACCTTTATAGTTTCTATTTGTCCACTGAAGGAATTTTAAAAAATGAATGGATAAGAGGTATAATTCTAATCATTCAGATAGCTATGAAACATTTATTATGTTCTGAGCATGATCCCCCTATCATGGCTTACCAAATGAATGCAGTATAATTGTTTTCAAAAAGCTTACAGTCTAAGGCAACCCACTTTGGAAATAAAATATTTTGAAAACAAACACCAAAACAAATTTATGAAGGGAAGAAAAGTCTATTATTATGATGCACCATATTTAGCAAAGAAAAGGTTAAATTCTAGGATTTTGATTATCATTACTAATAGATTAACGTATTAAGTCTCTGTTAATATAATTATTTTTAAAATTTTTGGTCCCCTATTATTGTGGAATGAGTATTTATATCTGATCACAATTCATATTTGAAGTTCAACTCTCAATAGGAAGGTATTTAAAGGTGGAATTTTGGACAGAAAATTAGAGTTAAGTGAGATCTTGAAAGGGGATTTTCATGACAGGATTGCACACAAAGGAAAGGTCCCATGGACACACAATATCCGGTGGCAATCTATAAGAGAGAAAGGAACCCTTGGCCACCTAACCATAATGGTGACTTGATCTTACTTATCTAGGGTCCATATCAGTGAGAAAATAAATTTCTACTTGTAAAACCATGTAGTCTGTGATACTTTGTACAGAAACATGAACTAACCTAGCCACTTAGCCAGTGATAGGCAGTCTTCTCAGGACTTTCTTCAAACTTTTCTGAATTATATCATGACCCTACAAGGCAGTTATTATTTTCTTTCTTTTATAAATGTGTGAAATTGAAGTAAAGTACTTAAGTAATTTGCATGGGATATTATAGCTAATAAATGGTAAGCCAGAATTAAGCCTATTCATCTTGTCTGCATCAAAAACTACATAACTTTGTTGTATGGATTTATTAATCATTGGTCATACAATGACAAAATATGCACTCAGATATTTGTGTTTTAACTTTGGAAATTTCCATTCTTTTTCAACTCATAATTTAGCAATAATGCACAGAATAATTTCCCTTTGTTCTGAAGCATTCAAAATGCTTGACAATAATCTGTCATCTATTTAATGATTTCAGGAGCCATAGGGTTTTGTTTTTCCCCTGGGACTCAAGTATCATCTTCCTCACTTACTATTTAATTTTGTAATGATAAAAAAAAACAAAATGCAACAGTTGTCTGACCCAATAACATAACACACTCATCATCTGGTTACTGTGATTGTTTTCTCTGTTTATGTTTATTGTAGAGAAAATATAAGGATGAGAATCAGTGGCACGTGGGTCTGTCAGGTACAGCACTCTGTGTTCATGTGCATGTACTAACTCCTCATGAGGAATGTAGTTACTGTACTGAAAATATGTAACAATAAAAAATAAACCTTGAAAAAATAGAAGCCATATGGACCTTCTGCCAGTTTTGTTTCCTTGTCAGTTTTGGCCACCCAGCTTTTCAAATAGGGTGTACATTTCACAGATCCCTTTTTCTAGTATATTTTTGAACTTGTGGACTTTTTTCAGTGGGTGGAATAATCTCCATTCCTTCCTGGGGTGCTATCTTTTTGAGGGAGTTTTAGATTTATTCACAGGACTGCTTTGCTGTTCTCTTTATAAGAGAACCCATGCAGACTGTCCTATAGTCCTACACTCGTCCATTGTAATTTTTCTCCTTCCTCGCATTTTAAACTGTGAGACTTGCCTCAATTATGATTACCGAATAATTCACAACATTTACTTGCTGAATCTCATGTTCAGTTCTCATCTTTCTTGACTCATCAGCACCACTTGACTCCACTGAGTAATTATTTTCCATGAAACATTTTCATTTCCTGGTTTCTAGAGTATCCTACTTACGTGGTTTTCTCTGTCTCTGCAGTTGGTGACTGCATATAGTTTTTAGCCTATGATCTCTTTTATATATTTATCCATGTTTGATAAATTGATTCAACAGTTAGTGATGTAAAACAATATAATACTGGGCCAGAGATTTAGCCCAGTGGTTCTGGCGCATGCCTTGCAAGCTCAAGGTCCTGAGTTTGATACCGGTAACCAACTACAGTGCTGGGCGTGGTGACTCACGCCCACCAGCAATCAATATCACATACCACAGTGCCAGGCATGGTGGCTCACGCCTGTAATCCCAGCACTTGGGAGGCAGAGACAGGAGGATTGCTGAGTTCCAGGCTAGCCTGGGCCACATAGTGAGCTCATGGCCATCCTTAACTACAAAGCGAGACCCTGCCTCAAAAAACAAAACAAAATAAAACAACAAAAAAACAAAACTAATTTTACTGTATCTTCTAAGTTGAGTGGTATGGTTTGTAAAACCTTGCCAAGTAATGACCAGATGTCAGAAAGTACAGTTGCCTGTGGCTTGACCAGACCCACAAGACCCACTTACTTCTGGCTCCACAGCTAGAAGGTTGGTATAGTTTTCAGAGGCTTCAGTAATGTCTATGTGGGTCTCTTACTGATCACTGATCAGAGACCTTTTACTCATAAAACACAGTCATCTTTTTTCAAATACAATAGTTTGAAAGTGATATGCATTCAGTGGAAACAGCAGTAAGATGTTTGGTAGATGGAGTATATTAAATACACTTTGGCTTATGATATTTTAAACTTCCAGTGAGTTTATCAAGACACAACTGTGGTAAATTGAGTGGAATCTATACATCTGACTGTTCTACCAACATCTTCCCTTGCGTGTTTAACAGGCATTTCAACATACTGTATGGAAAACCATTCAGTGTCTCTCTTCTTCCACTTTCTTCTTTAAATCTGTATCGTTACTGGTACCCCTGTCAGTCAATAGCAAACTAAGATCATTGAAGTAATGTTAGGTTAGTCTTTTCTCATCACATTCCATGTCAGATTTTTCAAAATATTTTTATTTGAGTGGTATTATTTTCTTTTCCAACTAAGCCATCTGCAATATAGCCACCATTATTGTTCAGCTACTTTATAGTGATGCTTGCTGACTAGATTTGTGGGCTCCTTCCTAAGTCCCACAGGCTAGTCCAAGAGGATGAAGATTCCTACTAATCATGGTAAAATTTAGATAATTCAGATTATGCAATACCCTTGCTTAAAACCTGCTAGTGTCTTCTCTTCTTGTGAGTAATAGCCAAAGTTCTTAATGTGATGGGTTAAGAACATGATTTGCTTTCTTACCAGCTCTGTGTTTCTGCTGCTCATTACCTCAAGGCTCTCCCCTCAAGACTTTTATTCACTCTGTCCTGAGTGCTCTTATTCTTTATTGCCTTTAATTTTTACTCAGATACCACCTCTTTGCGGTGATATTTTGTATGGGACCTCACATATGGTGAAAAAAAAGACATGCCCCTCCCCCACAATTTCTTTTCAGCATTGCACAGCTGAGTGAGGAAGTTTATTTCTATACTTTTCACACACATTAGCACGGGGTTTCACTTACAAGAAGACCAAAAGTGCCTCCTTTCTGTTCTGGACCAAGTCTTGAAGAGTGCTGGATGTTTTAACTTCTTCACAAGTAGAAAAATCTTGGGATATATTTTCTTGAAATGCAGCTGCTGTGCTATATAAGAGAACCAAAACACAAGTAGAGGAATTATATAGATAGTCTGGTTGACAGTTTCTGCTAACTTCTTAGAAACTAGCCCACAACAATGACCAGCTATATAAATAAGCCACAGTGGACATGGAAGCCTGATCAAGGTGCAAGCTAATTCAGCTTCCCTTGAAATCAGTGCAGTGTAGCTTTGAAACTGAGTCAAATCAACATGTATAATTTGAAAAGTACAGAGCAAGTTTCATTTTCAAGAATTAATTTTCTTAATGGTTTAATAACCAACAGCAAAGAAGATTTGTATTAGAAATAGAGTAATAGTTTAAGAAAAACCTGAATTATGTGGAATTTGCACTTCTGTGGAGGGAAGTAATACTAAGTTTTATGACTTCTTGAAATTGAACATTGGAAGTTGAACATTGTTAATAGAAAGTGAGACACTTTTGTTTTGCAATCTGGTGAATTTTTTTAGATTGGTGTTTCTAAAAAGTAAACATGACAAAATATGGAATGCAGTGACAATCACTCTTGCACATGTCACACCAGGTAAGGTTTCTGTCCACGTGGAGAAGAGAATGAAGAGTGCAGAGTTAGTCTAGTTTGACAAATGATGAGCTCATGGCACAAAAGGTCTGTTTTTCTCTAGTCCAGTGGTTGCCTCAACTGAGTGTTCCTCAGAAGCTTTTTCAACAAGTCAATCAAGTTCCAAAGAAGAAGGCATTTCAGCTACATTAAGAAAAGCTTATAGCCTCATTACCGAATGTAAAAAAGAAAGAAAAGTTAGCAAAAAGTTGAAGATCTAAGTATAGTTAACTACAGACATTTCGTCATCTGTAAAAGCTAAGTACAATGTGAGAGAAGTTTCCTTAGGGAGTCAGGGAATTGATTTTGAGTGCTGGTACTTTACTTCTACTTAGAAACACTTATCATAAATAATTAAAATCTCTGATTTGGGAAGAGCGTTTATGCTGAAGGAAGTTCCAGGAAGATGAACTGAATAAAGTGATGAGCTCAATGAGACAGTATGATGATACACTGGTAGAAAAAACCTTCTGTTATTATTCTTCCTGTAAAAACTGTACCAATGTCTTTAACTTAGGCTTTTAAAAAAAGCAAATGAAGATATATGTGGATGGAGCCAGGAGCATCCTACCACTCAGCAAGCCTCAGACTCTGGAAAACTGAGTCACTCGAGATCCAGGTGTGTGAAGGCACAGTGAGCACACAGCCCACCAGTGCCTGAGGGTAACGTGACACAGTTTTTGTTCCTTGGCTGCTCTGCTAGCTCCTGCTCCATCATGTGTAGGCCATACTGGTTTCACACTAAGATATTTAGTGTGAGGCTAAGATATTTTCTTGAAGCATGGAGCTGTCTCTTCCAGAAGTAATGGTTAACTGTGACTGTATTCACAGAGGAGTTTCTCCCCCTCTCCCAAGTTTGTCCTATTGTCCTCGTGAATCTGTTTCACTGCTGTAAAAACGTGTTTCCACCCCAATAAAGTTACCACGAGGCAAGCTTTTGGTCAATCTCATTGTGTCCGCAGTCTATCCCTAGATCTCCTCCTCAAAGAAGGAGACTCGTACAGATATATTCTTCATCAGACACTCACTGAACTGATCAATGTGCATACTGACTTACAGGGAGCTGTAAAGGAGCAAGAATATAGTTGTCTTTGAACTTCAGGTATAAGTGACCTTCTAATGCACAGTAGTGATAATGTGTCAAAATAAATATCATGTATTTATTTGTATATATTTTTCAATGTATGTACCACAGATCTCTCAATTAATGAATGAAAAATCAGTATAAAATTAGAAGTCAATATATACCTTAGTACATTCCAAATATATGTACCAATAGATTTAAATTCATGAATAGCATAGGTTTTTATTCTTAATAGAAAGCTCTTATTTTTAATCCCTAAAATAGATTTATGCATTCCTTGATGCATGTATTCAAAAAGAAATTGAATTATAATATTAAAAGAATTTGGAGATGAGAATTACTGTAGTTAATTTTGGCTACATACCTTTTTATGCAATCAGGGAAATTTTTTAAAGCATGGACTTTTTTATTCTGTAGGAAACTACTTTCTCTAATTTTTATTCTTGACATAATGTTCACTTAGTTGTCAGATCTTTAGCAACTAAAACATGCGGTATGAAAGTTAACAGTCAGAGATCTTTTCCATAATAGGCATTTTTTCTTCTTTCCCAGTAGGCATTTTTTAAAAAAACTAATTCAGGAGGGTAGCGATGATAATAAATGTTTTCATGTGATTCATTACAACTTGACCTCTGGTGAATAATTATTCATAAATCTCTAGTTCACATGAATAATGGTACAGGTTAAAAATACATTTAGCATTTAAAATTTTCTTTTCAAGAAAGATTTCTGCTTTTGAATAATAATGTTTTAAGTTAAGTTTGGAAATGACAATGAAAATTTTGAAGTTAATTATTCTTTTGATTCATTTATTTGGAAGCATAAAAAGAATTATGCAAAATACTAGATGATGATATATTTACTTTCAACTTGTAATATAACATTGAGCAGTTGGTATTGTTATTTCCATGTACAGGTGCAGAAACAGAAGGCAAGATCAATTTCCTTAGTTAATATACCTCAGTTTAAGAAGGAATTGTAAATTAAAAATCTAGACTCTTTTCTTTCAAATTTCTTTTTTCCCTAAAACATTTTATCTCCTATGAGATTGGGAGAATTTATGTATTTGCTATTTTTAGTTCAATGGGGAATTCTTTTTTATTCATTAAGTTTATTAGTATATTTTAGGTATACATTCTGATTGCATTCATTATTGAGAATTTGTACCTGTACATAATATATCTTGGTTCTCGTTTTTTCTTTTTTAAAATTTGTTTATTTATTTTGAGACAGGATCTCGCTTTGTAGTTCAGGCTGGCCCTCAGCTCACTATGTAGCCCAGTCAAGCCTTGAACTCAGCAATCCTCCTGTCTCTGCCTCTGGAGTGCTGGGATTACACGTGTGAGGTACCATGCCTGGCATTGTGGTATGTGGTACTGAATGCTGGTGGGTGTGAGTTACCACGTCCAGCAATGTGTGTGGTTACCAGGATTGAACTCAGGACCTTGCACTTGCAAGGCAGACGCTGGAACCACTGAGCTAAATCTCCATCCCTTTAATTGATTTTACTGGCATATTTTATACATTATGATCACAATCAACATTGAGAATTTGTACCAGTACATGACACGACTTAATTCTCATTTTTTCCCATTGTCCTGACTGCCCCCCAAAATTCTCCACTTCCTGTATATAAGCTTTAGTTCCTTTTATAGCATGGTGATTTTTTTTTCTTTTTCTTCTTTATTTACACCCACCCCCTTTTCCCTTTGAATATTTTCTTCCTATTTCACAATACCTATTATACATTTTAGGACTCATTTGCACCTTCAGTTCCTCAAACCAGAGAAAAGATATATTTACACATCTGTGACTTATTTATTTCACTTATGAATATATCCTTAAGCTACAACCATTTGAGTATGAATGACTTAAATCCATCATCCTTTATGACAGAATAATACTCCATTAAAAAAAAAA
>PVIC010031589.1:0-21227 GCA_004025085.1 Thryonomys swinderianus | reverse complement strand
ACGCCCACCAACAATCAACACCGCATACCACAATGCTGGGCGTGGTGGCTCACGCCTGTAATCCCAGCACTCGGGAGGCAGAGACAAGAGGATTGCTGAGTTCGCGGCGGCTTGCCTGGGCACCATAGTGAGCTCAGGGCCAGCCTGAACTACAAAGCGAGACCCTGTCTCCAAAAAGCAAAAAAAAAAAAAAAAAAAATTAAGTGCCGGGCTTGGTGGCTCAAGCCTGTAATCCCAGCACTTGGGAGGCAGAAGCAGGAGGATTGCTGAGTTCGAGGCTTGACTGAGCTACACAGTGAGCTCAGGACCAACCTGAAGTACAAAGTAAGAACCTGTCTTAAAAAAAAAAAAAAAAGAATTATGTGATGAGGACTCCAAACAGCTTGACTAAAAAGTCACTGTGGTCCTATAACTGTTTCTCCAGGTGTTGACAACACTAACATTTAGACAGGACCAGTGTCATGGCTTTGTCTAGATGTCCCCTACAAAGCCCCAAGTGGTTACAGATGGGCTTTTCAGAGGTGTTTGGATCTAGAGTGTGTGATGCTGGGATTGAAGGTGCCCCACCCTGGGTATGAGTACTATCCAACCAAGGGCAAGTAGCCTGGATGGAGTATAAGGGATAGAAAGAGGCCACCCTGTTGCCTCCTGCCTGCCCTGCTTTGCTGACTGTTCATCCTTTATGATGCCCTCTGCCATGCAGCCCTGCCCCAGAGCCAGCTGATTATGGACTGAAACTATCACAGACAGCTAAGTTAGGTGGAAAGAGTATAGGCAGTCAGTAGGGCTAGACTCAGGAATCGGTGTAGAATATAAGAATACAGCTGTGGAGGGAGGAACATCTGCTGGAGGCCAGGACTCTAGATCAGAAGGGAATCAGCAAGCCTACATTCCTCTCCAAAGGGTAAGATAATTGGCATCACTCAATCCAAAAAGGTCTAGGTAGAGACATCAGTCACCCAGGTGGGCAATCAGGACCCTCCTAATCTATCCCTTCCTAGAAAAGTTTCTGTTTTTTATTCAGGCTGGCCCTGAGCTCACTATGTAGCCCAGGCAAGCCTCGAACTCAGCAATCCTCCTGTCTCTGACTCCCGAGTACTGGGATTACAGGTGTGAGCCACCATGCCCAGCAAGCTTTCTGTTCTTTCCATGCACACTCACTGTGTAACTGTTACAGCTTGTGTCTAAATGCCCCCCACAAAGCATCATATAGGCATAGGTGGGGCTTTATCCAGAGGTAGCTGGATCTAGAATGTGTGATGCTGGGACTGATTCATGGTACAGTGCTAGGACCAAGGGCATTAGGATCAAGGCCATGAGTGCTACCTGCCCTAAGTACGCTGGATAAGGTACAAGGGGTTGAAAGGATTGTGGCTGTCCCTTGTTACTTTGCTACCTTCTGTCCACCAAGAACTGTTTCTCCTCTGGTATGCCTGTCAGGCAGCCCACCCTGTCTTGGAGCCAGTCAATAATGGATGACTAAAACCTTTACAAACTGTGAGCTAAATACATTTTTGCTCCTTTAACTTTCAGTGTCAAACATTTTGTTTCAGCAATGAGAACAGTGTAACACTGACCTGCTTCCCCACCTCATCAATATGCAGAATATGCAGCTACATGTATTGATTGACAATGATCACAGTTTTGACCCATGTTGTACCCAGCTATAACACTTCCTCTGTGAGATGGGGTCCGCAGCAACCTACTTTCGGGCTCCCTCCTGCCTCTCATCAGAACTTCTCTTTCTCTCAACCACTGTTCCTTAGAAGTTTTTATTTGGAGAAACTAAAACCTGTAGCAAAACCTCTACAAAGTGAGAAATAAGCCTCTCCTCCTTTAACTCTGCATGTTAGTTTTATCTGCAATGAGCACAGTAATCAAGACACCTGCTGTTTCTCATGTGCTTACCATAAAAAGAACATCAGCTCTTCTTTCCTGGACTCCTTGGTCTCAAAGCTTGCATCATACAAGGCGTAGCGACAATCCTTTTCAGGAAGCATCCCCACAAAATGCTTGAAGGGGTCAGTGATGGTCACACCCACATCTCCAACCAAGATCTCTTTTCCTTCTTCAACTATGATGCACTTCTTGTCTGCACTGAGACAAAAAATAACAGCCTTCTTTCTTTTCTTGATTTCCTCTGGTGTGGAGCATTTCCGAACTTTCATGTCATAAAAAATGCGACATACTTCATCAGCAACTTGCACTCCTGAGGCCTACACGGTGAGGAAAATGACAAAGGAGCTTATAGTTTGTTTCAGGTCAAATACACATGCTATTTAATTTCTGACAATAGACTGGCATATGAATCTTTTAAGGGGTACTCACCATCCAGTAAGAATGCTAAAAAAAAGACTCAAATCCAAACACTAATGACTTTAGACATGGAACTTCACTTGAAAGTTACACACAGTGTCTAAGCCTTCATCACCTGTGGTGTGACAGAAGCCTCACCCCCAGCTCTACAGTCTGAAACCGGAAGGGGGAGTGCTGACACACTGCTCATGTTCTTCTTACACAGGGATCTTAGAGCCAGGGCTGGAGGCACCATCTTCCCTGTTTGTGTACCAGGGACAGGGATGACTACAATTCCTTTCACAACATACAACAGATCGTTGGAGCTGCTAATTTAAAATACAATCCCATTCTGCCGGGAGCGGTGGCTCACACCTGTAACCCCAGCACTCGGGAGGCAGAGGCAGGAAGATTGCTTAGTTTTTGTTTTTGTTTTTGTTTTGAGACAGGGTCTCGCTTTGTAGTTCAGGCTAGCCCTGAGCTCACTATGTAGCCCAGACAAGCCTTGAACTCAGCAATCCTCCTGTCTCTGCCTCCTGAGTGCTGGGATTACAGGCGTGAGCCACCATGCCTGGCACCAGGATTGCTTAGTTTGAGGCTTGCCTGGGCTACATGGTGAGCTCAGGGCCAGCCTGAACTACAAAGTGAAATCCTTCTCAATAAACTAAAAACTAAAACTAAAAATAAATTAAAAGACAAAACAATCCCATTCCTACAACATATCTTTCTCTAGTAAAAGAAACAATTTATAAAGGTATTCATTCTACTCACATTTTAAAATGACAGTAAAGGAACCTATAGCCAGAATATACGTATAGAATTTACAACTCAATAACAAAAAAACCAAATATCCTAAATAAAAAATAACAGTTCTGCACAACTATTTCTCCAAAGATGATGTGAAAAACATATTCGACATGAAGAGTCACTAGGGAAATACAAATCAAAGCCACAGTGAAACCCCACTTCACATCCACTAGGCTGGTGTAAGAGGACAACAGGTGTTGGCAGGGCCATGGAGACTCTGTAACCCTCAAAGTATAGAGCTATAGAGGCCGCTGCTATGGCATTGGGCAGTTCCTTAAAAAGCTTAACAGAGTTAAACCATCTAAGAATGCCACTTCCAGGTCTGTAACTAGATGGTGAAAATGTGTTCACACAACTGTACACATGGTCATAGCAGCATTACTAATAACAGATCCTCATGTTCTCTAATGAAGAGACTTTAAATGCGAGGTATGTTCATATAATGGATTACCACTGGGCCATTACAAAATGAAGACCTGTTTCAGAATGCAATATAACGAACCCACTAAAGCATGGGGCTAAGTGGGAGACGCCAAGCAGAAAGGCCACATGCAGGGCAGGGCTGTCATGGACTGATAAGGAGGGAAACAAGGTGGAACTGCTAATGGATGTGGCCTTCTTCTGGAGTGACTGAAATGTGCTAGCATGTCAGTATGTCAAATACACAACTCTTCAAGTACTGAAAAACCGTGGAATTCTACCTTTTAGCATGTGAATTATAGCTTAATAAAGCTGTTACTTTTAAGTGGGGTGGTGTGTAGCTCAGGTGGCAGTTACTGTGCAGCACTCATTAGGCCCCAGTTAGATGCCTAGCACCAGACACAAAACCAATAAAAAGAGTGTTCAGAATGTGGGGTGGAGGGACTCAACAGAATGCATAATATGTTAATTAAGATATAATTATATCTACTTCTATCTAATTGAATTGACATTTTCTACTTATAAATAACTATAATGAAATAATAGACTCAGAAAATTAAAGTTAGAAAAATAGCAAAATAAATACAATCTTATTAATTCCTATTACACTATTTTCCTTAAACCTCTCACACTTTGGGAGTAGTAGTTTTCTGATCTTTACAATTTATTTATGTTGCTAGGTATGGTGCTGCATGCCTATAACCCCAGACCTCAGGAGACTGAGGCAAGAAGATCAATCACTCTGAGTTTGAGGCCAGCCTAAGCTACACAGTTCAAACCCAGCCTGAACTACATAGTGAGACCCTGTATTAAAAAAAAAAATATATATATATATATATATCTACATTAAGCCAGTTAAGAAAGTTTAATTTTATAATAAAAAATGAGCAACACTCGGGAGGCAGAGGCAGGAGGATTGCTGAGTTCGAAGCTTGCCTGGGCTACATAGTGAGCTCAGGGCCAGCATGAACTACAAAGCGAGACCCCGTCTCAAAAAAAAAAAAAAAAGCAAAATGCTCCATAATGAAGAAATCAGACCCCAATTTCCTCCAGCTCCTTAGTCCCATATTTACAGTATTTCTAAGTCACATTTGACTCAACCAATTTTTAGACATCAATACCTGAAGCCTTGTGTTAATCAATCCATATTTGAATACATATAGCACTGTGTAAGTAATTCAATACTCTAAATTCTAATTTAGAAATTAAACTGGTCATGTGCCAGTAACAGAAAACAAAAGGTAAATATGCATCCTGCAGTCACCCCCACTAACCCCATACATTTAAATCTAGCCATGGCACAGGCACACTGCTCAGCCTCCAAGGGCTCTGATGAGAAAGGCCTCAAGCACTTGCCCTTGAGGAAATCAACACTGACGACGGGGAATGTGAAACTGGAAGCACTGTGCTACAGAAGAGAGAATGAAAACAAAAAAATAAATGCAAAGGCCAAGTCAGAGTGCAGCCAACACAGCTGACCTAGAGACCCCTGACCGTGCAGCTGAGTGAGATACAAGTCACAGCCCTGAGGGTGATTCCAAATGCTGCCCACTGCCACGCTGCAGACAGAAGTCAGGCAGTCTCCACTGAAGCTGGACAATCCCTGGAGAAGACAGTGGGCACAGAGCCACGGCAAGAGCCTTCACAATAGAGCTACTGACACTGTAAGACACAACCAAAACCAAAAGCCAAAAACCAAAAACAACCAAGCAACCAAAAACCTGCTGGGACTAAGAAGGAAAAAAGGGAAGTAACAGAATCCTAGCAGCCAAGGGGAAGACTTCAGAAGGGAAGTAACACAGCCCATGAGAACAGGAAGAATGAATGACCGACAACAGTCCTCTTGGGACTTGGCAATGTTGGGACCAAAGAATCTTCATTTTGTAAGTCACCCCATCTGATGTTTTAGCTGTAAACAAACATTGTACTTTATAAAAAGGTCCTGTATAGATGTGATATATATATATATATTCTGTAAAAATAACTTGTGACAACTTGCTAATTGTGCTAATTGTGTGAGGTCTCCTAAAATCCCCCAGGCAAATGGATAAGGTTGCTAAACTGGTTTCACTGGTTGCCAAGTACAGCGATTTCCTAAAGAGCTTAAGGAGACATAGCTCACATAATTAACTGGTGAGCTAATCAATAGGGCTGTTCCTACCAAGGATTTCCTTTGTTAGCCCTCCCACAAGATGACTGTATTTCCTATTCCCCCTCTACCAATGACCACCTGATAAGTATGATAGATCAAACTGTTAGCCAGTTACTAGGAGGTTTAGGTCCCCCTCCCGTGTGTAACCTGAAATGCCCTTAAAGGGGGCCGGTAGCCATTCTTCAGGGTCTCCAACCCAATTATTGGTAGACCCACTGCATGCTGTGCTAATAAAAGTGCCCTTGTTCATTACATGCGTGTGTTTGTCTTCCTCGGGATAGCATGATCCAGGCATTACAGCAACTGGGCTGAGCCCTGAGCAGACAGGGGAACAAAGCCCAGGGCAACTGTCAGGGACTAGAGAGGCAAAGACACGGAGCATGGTGAATGGGGATAACAGCAGGAACACTGAATCCAACTCCTGAACACTGCTGTAACTGCAGACTTGCCTGAGCCACATCTTACAACCAAACCCTGAAGACCCTTTAATACTTGCAACAACATTCCCTAGGGTGAGGTCAAAGCAGGCAGAGCCTCAAGTGCAGAGACATTTGAGGGGACAGCACAGAAGGTGACTTAAGAGCCCTGAAGAACTTGGGACCGAAAGGAGACAAAGCCAACTCAACCAGGAGACATGGTCAGGCAGAAAAGGCCTTTCCCAGGGGCTGGTCTGGAGTGTGCAGCTGGGCAGTTTAAGAAGTAAAATGATCAGAGCTTTGCCTTTGGAAAGTAACAAGAATCCAGGCGCAAGAGCAGAGGACAGCTGCCAGAGCAAATTCAGCAGTGAGGGGAGGGGGCAGAGGCCGTCCGGGGTAGTGGACCAAGCAAGGATCAGGGTGGTAAGCAGGAGGTTGATGACTGGGCAGTTGTGGACCCCTAACCCTCCCCTCCCCTCTTCTCCTCCCTTCCTCTCCCCTTCCCTCTTGTCGGCTGGGAGCTCCCACTGAGACTGTGGCAGGGAAAGACCAGTCGTGGGATAAAAGGGAGACAAAATAATCCTGAAGGAATCCCATGCAGCCTGTTACTTCTGGTGAACCAAAATGAGACACTGAAATCCAAGCACCACACGTGGGAGCCGGACCCACCGAAGGGCCTCTGCTACCTGGCTGTCACCTGGGCATCCCTAAATTGCATGAGCTCCTTCAACCAGAATCTGGGCACCAGGGGACCAGCTCAGCCTGGTCACCAGACAGGAAACATCTGCTAGTGTCACAGAAGCTGACTCAACATCCAGGGTAGAGCTCAGAACCCTAATTCACAGTCAGAATCAGAGAAGGACCAGAGTGCTACAATTTCATGAAAGGTAACAATTTTAGCTTACCATTGTATCTATTTCCTTGCCCACAGGTAAAAATTACTGATAAACACAATTTTAACATGAAGACAGATTAAAAAATACTAACCCTCTAAACATAACACTGAGACCAGCTGCACAGCAGGAAAGGAAAACGAAGAACAAAACTAGCTTGCCATGATGGAGCTCTGATTACCTTAGAAAGAGAAGCTATCTCCCCATATTCTGTACCAGTGAGCTCCAGACAATAAGGCCACACTCAGTGCTCCACCCATGTCTAAATAGCGCTGTGAAGCCTTGTGCACCCTCTCGCTGACCACCAGCTTTGGCAGCTCTGCAGAGTTCAGGGCCTTTCACTCTCTGCATCTCCTTTGAACCTTTTTTTTTTGAGACAGGGTCTCGCTTTGTAGTTCAGGCTGGCCCTGAGTTCATTATGTAGCTCAGGCAAGCCTCAAACTCAGCAATCCTCCTGTCTCTGCCTCCTGAGTGCTGGGATTACAGGCGTGAGCCACCACGCCCCACATTGTATGTGGTTACCGGATCGAACTCAGGACCTTGCACTGGTGAGGCAGGCGCCAGAACCACCGAGCAAATCCCCAGCCCATCTGCACCGTTTATAAACCTGCCCAGCACTCATTCACTCCCACCACTTCTGCAGTAACTCTGCTCAGAGAGAAGCATGGTGCGGATGCGAACAAAAAAACCAAGACCAAACAGCTGTTCTCGATATTCACCACTGGAAGGTGATCACTGAAATACAGATTGGATTTTTGTAAGCAATTACACTAGTCTAAAAATTTAATGCAGGGCCGGAGATTTAGCTCAGTAGTTCCAGCGCCTGCCTCGCAAGCGCAAGGCCCTGAGTTCAATCCTGTAACCACATACAATGCTGGGCGTGGTAACTCACGCCCACCAGCCATCAATACCACATACCACAGTGCAGGGCGTGGTGGCTCACGCCTGTAATCCCAGCACTCAGAAGGCAGAGGCAGGAGGATTGCTGAGTTCCAGGCTTGCCTGGGCTATATAGTGAGCTCAGGGTCAGCCTGAACTACAAAGTGAGACCCTGTCTCAAAAAACAAAAACAAAAACAACTATTTTATCTAATCCCAACTAAGGAAAATAGGAAAATACCTATGAAAATTACTCTTTCAAATGATTTTCCCACCAGGTGTGGCGACATAATCCTAGCACTCAGGAGGCCAAGGCAGGAGGTTTGGCTTGATTTCAAAACCAGCCTAGGCTACATAATAAGTTGAAGACCAGCCTGGACTACACAGTTAAGACCTTGTTGCAAAACAAGAAAGTAAGGAGGTTTGGGTGGGTAGGGATATGGGTAAAAATGAGAATTAACTTGTGTTATATACTGGTATAGATTCCTCAATGTTATATGTAATTGTGAGATATATATAAATTGTACCAATAAAGAATTCAATTAAAAAAAACAACCAAGTAAATAAATAGAAACAATTTTCCTAAGCTAATGAGTCTGAAATTATTTGAAAGTAGGATACCTTGTTACAGATACATAGTATAATTTCAAATTTACAAACAACTGGCAAAAAATAATCATTGGTTCCCCTTAATCATACTAACTTCTCAAGGGAATCAGGGAGTTAAAATTGGGGTTCACAATTCTCTTTATTTACATCATGTCCTATACAGGAGCCAATAGAAAAAGAATGGCTGGAACAACAAACTATCTGGAATTTGAGCTCTAACAGCAGCCGCCTCTGAACAGCAATAATGACACAAGCAGGACCACAGCAAACACAGGTGGGAGTTGGACAGGCTTTAGGTACAGGCCCCAAAGTGACCCTCTGCAAAGATGGGGGCTGAAGAGCAGGGGGTGGTAGGGGGATGTAGCTAAACCTTCCAGCCTTACAAGGGCAGACGTCCTTCTCTTTGTGCATCATCTTTGTCATTTACGTACTTAGCAGTCACTGGGAGGAAGAAGAATTACATATCACATGTCAGGCTGGTTTCTGGTTCATAGTTCTGGACCACACAGAATAGAAATTTGTATGGGTCAAGCAGCTGCTGGGTTTCTTGTTCCGTAACATTCCACTACCAAGGGCTTGATTGAGTAAAACTTGGTCATACTGGTAATTAGAAAGAGCTGAAGATGCATAGCCTGTTTCCCTGTTAATAATGAGTCTCTGCTTACTGACCAGCTCCACTGCCTTTCTATGAATTTCTTCACCAGTTTCTTGAGTTAAGACCACCAGAATTCATATTTTATGGCCAATGAAACTCAGGCTAGAGAAGGAAGCTGCAACTTCCTTCAGTTAGATCTGAGCACATCTGATTCGACCCTGTGGTATGCACCCTCTCTGCATAGTCTCCTATGGCTAAATGTTCTGAATGAATTGTTTTTAACAAAGGAAAATGCAGGAATCTTTCAAAATTTCAGTATCTTCATATTGGTCTTCTAGAAATGTTAAACCTAATTTTTTTTTCCATTTGTACAGGAGTAACACACTGTATTAAATATGTAAAGTCTTATCTACATGGCTTTGATTACAGAAACTAATATTCTCTAAATAATGAAAAAAAATTCAGTATCTTATTTTCTCAACTCATTTAAAAATATATTCCCAGATAATTATAAAGTCCACTTGGAATAACCTTATATGTATCACTTAAATCAAAGTTGCCTTTATTTAAATTACTGTATTTTAAACTCAGCTTTTCACTTCTCTAATAGCCAGAGTTATGTTTTTCAAGGGTAAAACAAAAACAAAACACGGTAGTTATGCTATTTGTAAGAGTTAAAAGTCTTTGCTTACAAGTTAAACTCTTCATGAGGCATTACAGTCATTCTTCATTTTGTTTTGACTCTTCAAATTAACACTTAGCATATGTCATTAACAAGAAAAGTCTAACTCAATTTCCTCTGAAGTTACTTGCCTCTGAAATAGTCAACTGTACAATTACTATGGAAAACTACACTGGAAATCCTTGCTCTTGGCAACATTAATCTGTTATTAGGTAGAATGGCTCAGGGCATATGTCAATAAAGCTAAGTAATAAATTGCCCAGGCAGAAAAGTAATAAATGTTACACTTGTTCAACCTAAACACAATGTGTTAAAATTAAGAGCTGTGTTAGTCAAATTATTTAAAATAAAATTAAATTTCAATTCCTCAATTTGACAAGTCCATTTTAAGGACTCAGTAGCCATGGGTAGTCCTGGCTGTCCTCTCGGAGGGCACTCAAGAGCTTGGTGGAGACTCCATGGTCAACCTTCAAGGGGAGAGTGATAAGGAGAGTCTTAGCACCGAATTATACCTAGCCACCTACTCCCTTTCTTCACTCTTGACCTTAATAAATGCATAAAAAGCCTTCATTTAAACCCAGTACCCCTTCATGACAAAAATCCCTCAACAAATTAGGTAGAAAAGCAAGCAACACAATAAAAGCTATCAGTTGACAAACCCACAGTCAACATCATGCTAAATGGAGGATGGCTGGAATTATCACCTCTTAAATCAGAACAAGACAAGGACATCCACTTCCACTACTCAAATTCAGGATATCTCTGGAAGTCTGAGCTAAGGCAATAAAAGAAAGAAACAAAGGATAACCAACTATACAGAGAAAAACCTAAACACTACCGAACAATAGGCAGGACTAACAAATGAGTTCAGTAAAATAGAGGATACAAAGTCAACATACAAAAACCAGTTATAGGCCAGAGATTTAGCTCAGTGGTTCTGTCACCTGCCTAGCAAGCACAAGGTCCCTAGTTCTATCTGGGTAACCACATACAATGACATGATATTGAGCGTGGTGACTCATGCCCACCAGCAATCAGTACCACACCTCACAATGCCGGGCATGATGGCTCACACCGCCTGTAATCCCAGCATTTGGGAGGCAGAGGCAGGAGGACTGCCGAGTTCGCCTGGGCTACATAGTGAGCTCAGGGCCAGCCTAAACTACGAAGTGAGATCCTGTCTAAAAAAAAAAATGAGTTGTAATGCTGGGTGTGGTGCCTCACACCTGTAATCCCAGCACTCAGGAGGCAGAGGCAGGAGGATTGCCAAATGTATAGTGAGCTCAGGGCCTGCCTGAACTACAAAGCAAGAACTTGTCTTAAAAAAACAAAACAGGGGCCGGAGGGTTAGCTCAGTGGTTCCGGCAAGGCCCTGAGTTTGATCCCCGGTAACCACATACAATGCTGGGCGTGGAGACTCATGCCCACCAACAATCAATACCACATACCACAGTGCTGGGCGTGGTGGCTCACGCCTGTAATCCCAGCACTCGGGAGGCAGAGACTGGAGGATTGCTGAGTTCGAGGCTTGCCTGGGCTCCATAGTGAGCTCAGTGCCAGCCTAACTACAAAGCGAGACCCTGTCTCAAAAAAAAACAAAAAACAAACAAAACAAAACAAAAAAGTTATAGTTTTCTATTCCAATAGTGAATTTGCAGGGAAAGAAATCAAGAAAGCAATTCCATTCATAATAGCTAAAATAAAAATCCAATAATAAACTTAGCTAGGGACGAAAATAATTTCTACAGAGAAAATTACAAACCACTGATAAAAGAAACTGAAGACCTGCACACAAAAAAACAAAGACATGCTAGGTTCATAGACTGGAAGAGTATCATTTAAGTCTATGTACTACCCAAAGCAATTACAGATTCAATGCAATTTCCATCAAAATATATATGGAAATCTGTGCAGAAAAAGGAAAAGCAATCCTAAAATTTCACATGGAAGCAGAGAATACCCTGAATGACCAAAGTATCTTAAGTTAAAAAAACAAAGCAAGGGGTATCATGATACCGACCTCAAAGCTACAGTATAAACAAAACAGCATGGTACTAGCACAAAAACACATACAGAGACCAGTGTAAAGTGGAACGGAGAACTCAGAAATAAATCATGCACTGGTAGACAATCTGACAAAAGAACTAAAAACATGCATTGGAGAAAGGACATTCTCTTCAATAAATAATTCTAGGGAAACTGGTTATTCACATAGAGAAGAATGGAGCTACATATCTCATCAGATACAGTAGTCAACTCCAAATGGATCAAAGACCTAAATGGAAAACCCAAAAATATGAAATTAGTAGTAACAGGGAATAATTTTTTTTTAATATGAGCCCCAAAACACAGGCTACAAAAGCAGAAACAAACAGGATTGTGTTAGATTAAGAAGCTTTGCAAAGCAAAGGAAAACAGTAAAGAGGTAACTTATAGAACACAAGAAAATATTTACAAACTATTATCCAATAAAGAACTAATGCACAGCCAGGCATGGTGGCTCGCACCTGTCATCCCAGCACTCGGGGGGCAGAGACAGGAGGATTGCTGAGTTCGAGGCTTGCCTGGCCTACATAGTGAGCTCAGGGCCAGACTGAACTACAAAGCAAGACCCTGTCTCCAAAAAGGAAAAAAAAAAAAAATGTATTATGTATTTTATTGAAGGAAGAGCCTGAAGGTTCCAAACACAAATGCCAAGTGTTGGGCTGGGGATTTAGCTTAAGCTGTACTGCGTCTACCTTGGAAGCACAAGGGCCTGAGTTCAATCCCCATGACTGCAAAAGAAGTGTTTAAGGAGAAGTGTTTAATTAGAAATGCTAATTGTCCTGATTTGATCATAACACATTATAAACATGCATCAAATTATTACCATACCCCACAGATATGTAATAGTATTGTGTCAATTGTACGGGAGAATATACTGAAAGTTTTCAATTTGAAATATGAAGTAAGTTGCAGTCACTCCTCTAATGAGAAAAGGACTACTACCTAGCAATAAACAATAACAAACTACAGAAGTTAAATGGCTTACGCCAAGTGAAAATAATGCCAGACTCAAAGCAAAGGGCTGTACAATCTATTTGTATGGCATTCTTGCAAAGGTGAAAGTCCTGGAGATACAACTGTTAGTGATTCCTGGAGGTGGGTGGAGGGATTAGCAGGGAAAATCCTATGGGGTGAAAGACTATTCTGCATTTTGATTACAGTAATAGTCGCACAACTGTATATACTTGCCAAATTTACAGGACTTATATTACAAAGGGTGAATTATAGTTTGTGTAAATTATCCTGAATGAAAAATTATACATATTTATTTCACAGGCAACAATATAAAAATTTTCTCCTCTTTGGGAAAAACAGCCAACAAACAGCAAGCTAAAAAGTTTCTCCTTGGTTCAACTTGTCTACCATTCGGGCAGTTAAGCCAGCACATCAATGAATCGAAGTCAAGAAAAAGATCTGGAAATGTTGGGTAACTGATATGCCACAGTTCCCCTGTCCAGCCCAGTTCCTAAACCCTACCAATTCCTCGTAACTGTGTATTTCAAATCTAACCCCTTTCACTTACTATCTTGGTCTGTTGTACTCTGATATTAAGGGTTTTTAATTAAATCCCAAGCACCCACAAGATAAAAGTACATATTAAAAACATTAAAAAAAACCTTTATTTTTTGAAACAACACTTTTTTCAGATTGCCTCTTTCATCACAAGCAACCCTACTACTCACTAATACCTTTTAGAAAGTGATTTGGCAATTTATATCAAGAGATTTGAAATTATTTGCGTCTTTTAAAGTCTCAGAACCCCACCTTTAAGAAATTAGAGAAATAATCTACATACTATTAAAAACCACCCAGGTGTGGTGGCTCATGCCTGTAATCCCAGCACTCAGGAGGCAGAGACAGGAGGATTGCTGAGTTCGAGGCTTGCCTAGGCTACATAGTGAGCTCAGAGCCAGCTTGAACTACAAAGCGAGACCCTGTCTCAAAAAAAAAAAAAAAAAAAAAACCAGCACAAACGAAATATTTTCACCTCTGGTTCTGTAAGTTATTTCTTCACTCTGCTATTTCTCTTGCTGTGCACTACACAACAGCTTTCTGATTCAATGATTTCATACCCATAACGGACTTTACTTTGAAAAAAACAATGTGAATCCATACAAAAATTGTGTGAGTAGCCAGACATGGTGGTGCACATTTGGGAGGATGAGGCAAGAAGATCCCCAGGAGTTTGAGGCCATTCTCAGCTACATAGCAAGTACAAGGCCAGACTGGACTAGCACAGTGAGATTCTGTCTCAACAACAAAACATAAAAAACAAAAAGTATTAGAAAGAGGACAGTATTTTTCATAAAAGCCTTAAATTTAGCATGGGGATAAATGAATATCTCTGTGCATTCATGATACCATTAAATGACTGAAATCATGTTTAGAGATGTATTTTCTGTGCCTCCTAATTCAACCAATTAAAGTGTAAGTTCAGTGGGTTTTAGTAAATCTTCATGAGGCTGTCATCCATCACCACAACCTCATTTTAGAACATTTTTTTTTTTTTGAGACAGGGTCTCACTTTGTAGTTCAGGCTGGCTCTGAGCTCACTATGTAGTCCAGGCAAGCCTCGAACTCAGTCTGTCTCTGCCTCCCGAGTGCTGGGATTACAGGCGTGAGCCATCACATCCAGCATTGTGGTAAGCAGTGTTGATTTTTGGTGGGCGTGTCTCCACACCCAGCATTATGCGTGGTTACCGGGGATCAAACTCAGGACCTTGTGCTTGTGAGGCAGGCGCCGGAACCACTGAGCTAACCCCCCGGCCCCAAGAACATTCTTAATCATATCCATTAGCAGTCACTCTTTCTTCCTATTCCCCTGCACTCATACATAGTGAGCTATTAATTTATTTCTCTTCCAAGCTGGGTACCACACTACACACTTGAAATTGCAGCACTCTGGAAGCTGAGGCAGGAGAACTGTAGGGAGTTTGAGACCAGTCTGGGCTACACAGTGGATAGAGGCCAGCCTGAACTACACAGAGAGGTACTGTCTCAAAAGTACAACAGAGAGCTGGGGTTTTAATTCAAGTGGTACTGTGCCTACCTTGGGAGCACAAAGGACCTGAGTTTGACCCTTCGTATTGCAAGAAAGAAAGAGAAAGAAAAATGAAAGAGAGAAAGAAAAAAGAAAGAAAGGGAGGGAGGGAGGGAAAGAGAAAGAGAAAGAAAAAAAAGAAAAAGAAAAAGAAAGGAAGGAGAGAAAAAGAAAGAATAGGAAACAATTTCTTTTGTGTCTCTATGGATTGGACTATTCTGGACATTTCTCTCTTTTTTTGTGAATGTGAGACAGGGTCTCACTTTGTAGTTCACACTGGCTCTGAACTCACTATGTACGCCAGGCTAGCCTTGAACTCACAGCAATCCTTCTGCCTCTGCCTCCCTAGTGCTGGGATTACAGGCATGATCCACTATGCCTGGCACTGTAGTATGTGGTACTGGGAACTCAGGACTTTGAGCTTGCCAGGCAGATGCCAGAACTACTGACCTAAATCCCTGGCCCATTCTGGACATTTCTTATTGTAACTAGCTTCATTCACATGTTTTCAAGGTTCACCCATGTTGTAGTATGCATGGGTACTTCATTTCTTTTTATTCCCAAACAATATTCTATTATACAGATATAGTACTACACTGTATTGTCTTCATCCAATCATTAATTAATGGACACTGTGCTGTTCTAAGCTTTTGGTGAATAACATTGCTGTGAACATTAGTATATGAGTTTCTTTGTGTGCATGTCTTCACTTCAGTTAAGTGTGTAATCAGGAGTGCAACTGCTCAGTTATATCTCTGAGGAAGAGCCAAACTTTTCCAAAATCACTGTTCCTCCTCTATGCATAAGGTCCCAGCTCCACAGCCTTGCCAAGGTTTGCTGCAGTGAGTTTCGTTATAGCCAGGCTCAAGTGTAAGTAGCAGTATTTCACTGTGGGTTCCCTCACATTTTCCTAACAGCTAATCATGTGCTTAGTGGCCACCTGTATACCTTTAGAAATATTAATTCCAATGCTTCTACTTCTTCGACTGGGCTGATGGTTGAGCTATTAAGAATCCTTTACATGGGCCGGAGGGTTAGCTCAGTGGTTCTGGTGCCTGCCTCGCAAGCACAAGGACCTGGAGTTCGATCCCCGGTAACCACATATAATGCTGGGCGTGGAGACACACCCACCAATAATCAACACCGCATACCACAATGCCGGACGTGGAGGCTCACGCCTGTAATCCCAGCACTCGGGAGGCAGAGACAAGAGGATTGCTGAGTTCTCGGCGGCTTGCCTGGGCGCCATAGTGAGCTCAGGGCCAGCCTGAACTACAAAGCAAGACCCTGTCTCAAAAAGCAAAAAAAAAAAAAAAAAGAATCCTTTACATGTTCTACATACAAGCGCCCTGTAAGATGTTCTGCAAGTGTTCTCTCTCATTCTATGGGCTGTCTTTTCACTACCTCTGTGGTATTCTTTGATGCCCAGAAGTTTTAATTTCTTTTCTTTTCTTTTTTTTTTGCTTTTTGAGACAGGGTCTCGCTTTGTAGTTCAGGATGGCCCTGAGCTCACTATGGCGCCCAGGCAAGCCGCTGCAAACTCAGCAATCCTCCTGTCTCTGCCTCCCGAGTGCTGGGATTACAGGCGTGAGCCACCACATCCGGCACTGTGGTATGCAGTGTTTATTGTTGGTGGGTGTGTCTCCACGCCCAGCATTATATGTGGTTACCGGGGATCAAACTCAGGACCTTGCACTTGCGAGGCAGGTGCCGGAACCACTGAGCCAACCCTCTGGCCCCAGAAGTTTTAATTTCTAACAGAGTCCAATTTATTTTTTATGTGTCTGGTGCTTTTACTGTCAGGCACCAAGAAATACCAAGAAATTTGTTTAATAAAACAAGTCAACAAAGATTATGCCTATTTTTCCTCTAACAGTTTATTATGGCTTGTGTCTAGATGTCCCCCAAAACTTCATGCAGTTATAGGTGGGGCTTTCTCAGAGGTAGCTGGATATAGTTTGGTAATGCTGGGACTGACTCATGGTGCAATGCTAGGGTCAACGGCACTAGGATTAATTAAGGGTGTGAGAGCTACCTGACCTAAGTAGCCTGGGTAAAATATAGAATTGTTGCTATCCCTGTTGTTTTGCCACATTTTACTTGCCATGAACTGCTTCTCCTTTGTGATGCCACTTTGCCTCAGAGCCAGCCAAATATGGACTGAAACTTCTATGAACTGTGAGCTAAATAAACCTTGTCTCTTTTAACTTTGGGTGTCAGGTATTTTGTCTCAACAACAAGAAAAGTAACTAAGATAGTCATATAGTCTTTGCTTTTATATTTAGCTCTAATATCAAGAGTTAAACTTTGCATGTAATGTGAAGCAAATATCCAAATTCATTTGTTTGCATGTGGATAATCCAGTTGTCTCACCACGATCTGCTATAAACATTATCTCCCGCCTTGTGGCACTGTCACACTCAGATGTGGAAAACAGAGCCATCTCCTTACAAATGGACTCTATGTGTGAAAAATGCTGTAATAGTAGTTCTCACACACATATAAAATTCATCACCACCTCATTCCTTTGCTGACTTGCTTAACTGTTTTCTCCATCTCAATGCATACATCACAAAGACAGGGACATAAGGGACAGGGCTTTCTCAGAGGTGACTGGATATAGTTTGTGCGATGCTGGGACTGACTCACGGTTCAATGCTAGGATCAAGGGCACTAGATTAAGGATGTGAGAGCCACATGTCCTAAGTAGCCAACAGTTTGAAGAACCTCTAGTGTTTCCACAATCAACAGAGAAGCTCTGGTCCAGGCCTTGGGAGCTGCCTCCTGCTTTCCCTTATGCCACAAATCTATATGATCAAAATTAAACCAGCCACATGCTGTCCACTCTAAACATCTCTCACTAGTTCACTACTGACAAAATTCAAATGCCTCACCTTTCGCCGCCTGTAATTCCATCACTCATGAAAATGAGGTGAGGATCACCATGAGATTAAAGCAAGCCTAGGCTGCACAGTGAGTTCAAGATTAGCCTCAACTACATAGTAAGACTCTGACTCAAAAAACAAACAACAAAAATCCTTTCCTTTGGCCTAACTACCCTTCCTGATTGAACTCTTGTTTATAGCACATTTTCTACTTTCCCCTTATTCAGTGAATTCTCACCACACATGCCTGTTCTGTCCCTGGCATACATCATGCACGCTGCTCCTCAGAACCTTTCAGTTCCTCTTGAGTGCTCTTTCCATGGCCTGCCTTCCAAGTCTACCTCAAATACCAACCACTAAGGGAACTTTTCTGACAGTCCTAGCAGCAGAGCCCAACTCTCTAGACTCCCTACTGATCAGATTACTTCGCACTACTTCCTGCTCCCGTGCATGATCTCATCTTCCTCGTTTTTGTTTCTTTCACTTTAGAATGCTAACTTCAAACTTTGTTTCTCCAATGTATGTTAGTTCTTGACATAAAACAACCCCTTGTATATTTGATGAATAAATAGCTGATGTTCTGAACACTGAAGACACTGCAGAACTGTATTTGAATCTCCATTAATTACATCAAGAAAAATATACCTAAAGATTGAAGCCAAGATTTTTTTTTTTTTTGAGGCAGGGTCAGGCTGGCCCTGAGCTCACTATGTAGCCCAGGCAAACCTGGAACTCAGCAATCCTTCTATCTCTGCCTCCCAAGTGGTGGGATTACAGGTGTGAGGCACCACGCCCCCACCGTGGTGTGTGGTATTGATTGCTGGTAGGTGTGAGTCACCACGCCCAGCATTGTATGTGGTTACCCGATCGAACTCAGGACCTTGCACTTGCGAGGCAGGCACTGGAACCACTGAGCTAAATCTCCGGCCCAGAAGCCAAGGTATTTTTTAATTTTTTATTTTTTTCAGTACCAGGGATTGAACTCAGGGCCTTGTGGTTGCGAGGCAGGTGTCAAAACCACTGAACTAAATCCCTGGCCCACTTCTCAGGGAATTAATAATTTGGGGTTTCCCTATTCATAACAGCAAATAACAAAAGAGGTACTAATCTGATTAGATCAAAGGTTGCCACTGTTAAAATAGTATTTAGCCAATAGTCAAAAGCAATTCGCTGTGCACTAGGCACTCCTTCAAGTGTACCTCCCATACTGGTGTGATGGTGGCCGCTATTACCATCTTCACATGGGAAAAGTGATGCAATCTAGACACCAAACAGCCAGTAATTCAAACAAGGTCAGACAGTAAGTGGCAAAGATTCAAAGTATCTTGGCAACCCAGCTACAAGCTCTCGTTCTCAATCATCTGTCAGTATCAATCAATAAGAATGACAATAACACTTGCTAAGGTCAATGACTGCTGTAAGGATCCACTGAGGGGAGGTAAGACAATGCCTGACACATGGTAAATACTTGTAAGTCACCTAAGATAGCTTTACTTCCTGTTCTTTTTTATGGTTAGCCTTGCAAGTGTTGCCTTTCTATGCTTTCAATACCTCAATGAGCATCGAATACCTGCCAGTTTCATTTTCCAGGTGAGGAAAACTGGCTTCTTTTGCCTTCTATTGAGGGGGTTCTGTATACCAGAATCATCCTGAAAGCATTACTTGCCTCACCAACCTTGAATAATTTCCACTGTAAGGCTCAAATTTAAATGCAGTATACATAGGGAAGTCCTGTCCTATTAGGTCAATACTTAAATCTCAATTTTCCATTGCATTTTTAAAAAGCATGTAGGGCAGAAGTAACCAAACACCATGGGAAGCTGCCCTTTGTCATAAATAAGAAAATTATCTCATGCCCTGCTCACTTGGGCTCACTCAGCCACATCTGTGTGGGCCTATTGGGGTAGCACCTCACTACCACTAAAGACTCAAATCTAGCTCTACAGAACATCTCAGTACATGCTGTAAAGTCCATATACTAACTCAGCACATGATCTTAGACATGCACAGAAATAGAGAACTAAAGTATTGCTTCCCATACTAATTTCCCATTACAAGGTAAACAGACCAAATAACAAAGTGTAAGGCAGGCCCAACAATGTGGCTATGGACATATGTAGTTTACAAATGAATCCTTTAAGTGTAGCTAGTATGGTGAAAATTTTAAATTTTAATTTCAATTAACTTAAAACTCACAATGCCATTAACTGGGATATTGGTTAAGTATTCTCTGAAGCAACCTGGGTATGCAAATCCACTCTTGACTATACATTCTATGGTCTCAATATAAATCAAGTATGTCCAATTGAAATATCTGAATTGAGATGTGCTTTGGGTATGAAACATATTGGACTTCAAACAATTTGAGAGAACAAAAGACTATAAAACTCATTTATTTTTCTATTAATTAAATGTTAATGTAATAGATATATTGGTTTAAATAAACATCTTTTCTTTTTTACTTTTTTAACGGGGGTACTAGAAAACTTTAAGGCACATACGCAGTTTGCATTTTTCTTCATTTGTTGAATTGTTTTATTTTTGTTTGTTGAGACAGGGTTTGTTTTACGTAGCTCAGGATGGCCTTGAGCTCACTATGTAGTCCAGGTTGACCTTGAGCCCATAGGGACCCTCCTGCATCATCCTCCCAAGTACAGGCAAGGGCTCCCACAACCGGTTTATTTCTATTTAAAGACAGTGGAATTAAGGTTACTAACATTCTTATAAAAGCTTCAATACTCTGAGAATTCCCCAAAGCTCTTGTAGTTCAACAACTGGCTTAAATGAGGGCCCCAAAGAAGCTGGACAAGTCTGACCAGTATCTGCCCAGAAATTAGCTTTAGCTCTACTACTATATGAGAATACCAACAAAAAATGTGAAAACATTTTAAAATAAACACCAACTATATTTACAAACCAAGATAGGGGTAAGGGTAGGAATGAGTGTGAAGCCACACACCTGTAATCCCAGCACTCCACAGGCTGAAGCAGGAGGAATTACCATAAGCTTGCTGGGACGCCACAGTGAGTTGTCTCAAAAAACAAAAGAAGCAAACAAACAGGCTAGGAAACTGATCTGTTCTTTTCTGTGAAGGCAAACAAGTAATAACCTGTAAGGTACTATAAAAATATCAAAAGGAACTGTCTTCCTTTGATGTGAGCCAAAAACAAAACATGACAAATGATCTCCCTGAAGAAATGAGTTCATCTATGCCTCACTGCAGGGAACTAGTTCTCAGCCTTTTCATATATTTAACTAAAGGTTAAGGTCTTAATTTTTAATTTCATTGTCTTAAAACATTTTTCATTCTTTTTTTTTTTTTTTTTTTTTGCTTTTTGGAGACAGGGTCTCGCTTTGTAGTTCAGGCTGGCCCTGAGCTCACTATGGTGCCCAGGCAAGCTGCCGCGAACTCAGCAATCCTCCTGTCTCTGCTTCCCGAGTGCTGGGATTACAGACGTGAGCCACCACGCCCAGCATTATATGTGGTAACCGGGGATCGAACCCAGGT
>PVIC010031588.1:0-21245 GCA_004025085.1 Thryonomys swinderianus | reverse complement strand
TCTCTACAATGTTTTACAAAGCACTTTAGTGACTACTTCACGAAGATCTTGGTGATTGAAGTCAAAGTCAATAAATTCTTCATAACTGGGCTCAAAATATATTTTTATCAAATTGTACCATGTCATAAAAATAGTATAAACAATATAAGCATTTTAAAGTACTATCATAGAACTATACTATAAGTTCTAATTATCAGGAAAGAACTTCTTTATTCTTGGCCTTTTTCACATATCTTAGAGATTAATGTTACTATATTCTATCATGCAGATATGATTGTCTTTACCCCAATTCAATCCTTGACTCTTTTTTTTGTGGTATTCATATTATTCTGCCCATCACATTGAATTTTGTTTTATTAAATACTTTCTAAAATTCTGTAGAACGCAAAACATATATCAAGTAGACTTGCTACAAGGAAGGAAAATTATAATTTATTATCTCGTTAATGAGTGCTATGAATTGTGTGTCAGGTGTTTTATACAAATTTAATTAAAATCCACAATTTTCTATAGGGTAAGTAGTAAGCAATTGTATACTTTATTAAGTGATTTCCTAAGGTCTCTCAGAATATGGAGAATAGATGACCTATGAAGTGAGTATCCAGAACACAATTTGTGGGCATTCAACTGAGTAAATGCACATTTGAGGGACTTTCCCATCTCCTACGTGTGAAGCTCCAAACACATAATGCTTGTTCAACTTCCATGTTTTTGAGATTCATGTCCCAAAATAGATAATGTTAGCAATTCAGTACTTCACTCTGTTTCATTTTCTCATAGTCATTATCATTACTTTTCATTATTACTATGTTTCTGTTATACTTTAAAATTGATAACTTTCAAGTTTCTTCTGGTTTATTCTTTGTGGCTTTTCCTTCTGACCTTTTACTAGCTCCAACCGCCCTACGATCCATTAGTCTTTTGTTTTCCATACAGTTCCCTCACCTGCAGTCACTCTACACATTTAATCAGCCTCTCTAAACTGTGTTATGAAGGCTTTACCCACTCTTGTTGCTACACCCCCCTCTATCCTTCACAGTAGCTCTTCTGAAACACATGCAGTGTTGCTAAATGCCACCTATTTTATCCCATCTTGTTTTTGCTCAAACTCCATCTTCACTTTAGTTTTACTTTCTTGGCCTATGGAGAACATCTGTCATTTAACCCTTGTCTTAAGTGAAAAGTGCCTTAAACATAGCATGACAATCCCAGGAATTCTAAGACTATATTCAACCACTGATTATAGAGTCCATAAAGCTTTGTTAAATAGAGGGCATATAGTGTAAATAGAATGAATTTATCACAAAAAAGGTGAAGAAAAACTTTGAAGGTAAAAAGGAAAGGATGGAAATAAAGCTTTTGTATATAGAGAGGGATAGAGGCATTGAAGGGAGAGGGTGGAGGCATGGGGGAAAGATAAGAATCAAGGTAGATCATGTGCAGATACAAATACTCATTGAAGAATGCGATCATAATGCATTCCTAAAATCAATTAAATATAACTCAATAACCAATAAACTCAGTTCAAGAAAACAGTAAAAGATATGGGAAAGGAAATATATACCACTTAATTGTCACATGATAATGCTTCTGTCTTACACTGATTGCAATTTCCTATTACACGGACCTCAGGGGAAGGAGCTTCAGGTGGTTTCTTCTTCTCCATTACTTAAAATTATTTGATAGGGTTTAGCTGCTGTTACAACTCTGCTGACTTTTTAAATACTTTGTATGGATCAATTTTAGAATTTTTCTTTTGTTTTTATATATCATCCAGAACTTATTTCTTTCATTTTCTTCCAGGTTTAAGAAAACACAATCATTTAAAAATATGTACAAAGTATAGTACACTAACTTTTCTCATATTAAAGAAAAATAAAAAAAATATTGAAGTGTCCTGGGAATCCAGACTGCTGAAGCTGTGAGTTTGAAGGCTCAAGAAGCAATGTTAGTGGTGACACTCAGCACTAGCCATGTCTGTGGCTCCCTTTGAAGTTCCAGTGCCCAGCTGATGTACTCAGTATCATTTTCCACATGTTGGGGGGTGGTCCTCTTCAGTTTAAATTTGAAAAAAAAATCATAGCCAAGGGTGGTAAACTGATACCAATTTTGCTTTTTCTTTAAACAGAATTTAAGCACAGAAACGAAGCCAGCCACACCTTTGAAGTGTTGTTGAACATGGCAACGGTGTGGGGGGGGAGAAACTGAGAGAGAGAGAGAGAGAGAGAGAGAGAGAGAGAGAGAGAGAGAGAGAGAGAGAGAGAGAGAGAGATGAAAATTGAGCTGAGTTTCAAAAGAACCATAGGATTTGGGCTGCATTTGCTCAGCCTCTGGGTTGTTGAGGTAAGGAAAAAATATCATTAAAAATAGTGCGGGACCAACAACAGTTTAAACAGCACATACCCTGGGATTTCCCATTGCCAGGCTAGACACTTTGATTCAATTCAGGTTCTACTTTGACTATAGGTCTAACAAGCAGTTGCCCCTACAGCTTTTACAAAGAATTTTATTATCTATCGATTCCACTTACTTTTAGTTCATATTGTACACTAACTTCTTAATAACTAGTTGTATTTAATTTGGTAAGTGCTTTAATAGTGTTGTTTGGAAGCTTCTAATACATTCTCCAGAAACACTTTCTCTGCCTACTGTCTAATGATAAAATTATTTCAGGAAAGCAAGACATTGCATCTTCATGATTGCTTTTAAAATGTCTTTCTCTGAAGGATGTACTAGTGATTCTTTAACACTGTAGAATGACTTTCTCAGGGATTAGAAATCAATGAATTGGCAGAAGGTCCAGGAGAATTGGGATAGAAGATGAGCTAAAGGATGTCATTGTTTCATAGGAGTTATAGGGGAAGCAAAAGAAAACAGAAGTGTCCAGGGAAGCCTTCAGAGAGTGTTACTGTGAAGGTTTGTGAGGAGGGTTTGGTACTGAAAGGGGTAGAATGGGAAAATGCAACAGCAGCCAAAATGCCATCTGATTTGTTCAGTATATAGCTTTATTTTATGTCTGTGGCTAGGGTCTCTGTTGTACCACCCTCATTTTTCTTCAACTACTCAATTACATAATGTTTAAACTTCCTTTATATATATATATATGTATAAATATATATAAATGTGTGTATATATATAATGTGTATATATACACATATATATGTATATGTATGTATGTATGTATGAATTCCTGTGCACCATTTTACATCTGTTGAACACAGGCCACAAAATATGAAATTGATAACTTGGGATATTTAGTTTAATTCCTAGCTCTAATAATAATCTTCTGAATAACAATAGATAAATCTTTCTCTTTTTTAATCTTCTCACTTGTAAAATAATGAATTGTATTGAGGAAACTATTAGTTTGCTTTCGGATTTAGTCTGCCATAGCTCTATATTTTATACAATTCCTACCACATATCACCTGCAAGAAGAACTTCACAATTCTTTATGTCCTATAGACTTAAAAGTGGTCCAGTGCACTCTTCTGGCAATGAAACCCCTAGAGTCATCTGACACTCTGACAAGGCCTCTTTAGTTATTCCGACAGACTTACATGAAATCATTTTGCTTCCTGTCTACTCTACCAATTCCCACTGCATTTGTATCAGACTACACAAGGCTATGATCTCCCTAAAGCACTCACTATTATTTCTATCACTTTAATCATCTATATGCAACATTCACATTTTAATATTTTAGTAATCCCTATGAATATATTTCCTAGCATACCTTTTCAGCTATACCTGTCTGTATTTTTGAAGATCTTTTTTCTTGTTTAGTCCTAAGAAAATAGTTAATAAAATTTAGACTAACCAGTAAGACACGTGTTCCAAAACTAGAGGCAACTTTTCCTAGTGATATATTTATTGAATACAATGCACATGAAACATTTGACTAATTCAGGTACTTACATCAGTTAGGTCTTTTCTCTGTCTGAGAGATTTCAAACATGTGGCCCACATCTTTGTTTATCTTCTCATACTGAACTAATTCTTATCATCAACAAGAAATAAATGTTTATGGTACATAAAGGAATATTATCATTTCTTATTGTTCCGTTTTATCATTCTGTACTTTGGATAAAAGAGTTTCTGTTAAAAGAAGTATATTTGCTTCCTCTGCTTCATAACAAAATATCCAAACTTAGTGGCTTAAAACAACAACACACAGCAATTATCCCACCATTTCTGTAGTTTAGAAATCCATGTTCAGCTCGGCTATACGCTATGCCTCAGTGCTACCCTGTGCCACAGCCCATGAGCTGTTAGAATCTCAGGATCATAAGAAAGTCATCTGGGGAAAGACCTGTTCCAACTCTTTCAGTGGTTGCCAGAATTTAGGTGCCCTTCACACTCTTTCAGGTTGTTGCCAGGACATCTGTCCACTTCTGAAGACTATGTATGTCAAATGACCCTCATCACAAGCCCCTCAGAGCCTGGCAGCAAATTTCTTCATGCCCAGCAACGCAAAGTGTCTGACCTCAGTAGAAACTTAGTCTTGAGAGCTTTCAACAGATGAATTCATACTTTCCCAATATAATCTTCTATGTGATTAATTCAAAATTCTTAATTTAATTATACCTCCTAAATCACTTCTCCTTTGCTGTATTTTATAAACTAGAAGCAAGTCATAATTCCCGCCCATAGTCAGGGGAGGAAATTAGATAAAGACGTGAACACCAGGAGCTGGGAAATCAGGGATCACTGGAGGACAAGTAGGTTTTATTTACCATAAGAACTATTTCTGTTTCATTTGTATCAGAATATTGGTCTGACCCAATAACAAACAGTTGTATTGTTTTATAGAGTAATACAATTGTCTTATCTTATCAAACATTAAAGCTTTGTGCAAAAGCATTTATAAGAAATGTAGGTGATTGTTTTACTGTTATTCCTTATTATAAGGTGTTAGAAATAATTAAAATAATAACTGAATTAACTTGTGTTCTTTAAGTAGCATAGTTCTATTGCCCATATTGTCAGTGTTTAATTTAGTACTGTATTTTTATTTTTTATTGCTTGTTATAAATATGGTCACTTAATTTCTATTGATAGCTTATTAAGGGCTAGTTCATCAAGATTTAGGTATTTAATTATATATTACATAAATATATGTATCCATCATAACCATACATATGAATCTATAAAATATGTAACATCAATACATATCTACATGTCATTTTTTATGAATGATTAGTTTTTGTGTTTATTAGGCATGATATTAAGCACTTTGCATGTTACCACATTAAACTTATTACACAATAACCACTCCAGGTAACTAAGTTTATAGCTATTTTAAAGACCAAAAAACACATGCTTAGCTGAGTTATAGAATTGTCTGCTGTCTCTACTGAAATGAAATTGGTATTCAATTTCAGAACTATTTGATTCTAGCAAGGAACTGCATTCTCTGTTATCCAACTACACTGTTTGATTTAAATTTATTTTCCACATTTCATGGAGAAAAAAAATGACCTTCTTACCCAAAGTTATTTTTCCCATTTGCCATTTCCTGAAATATTTCAAGGCAAGTACTGTGCCTTGCTCCTCTTTATGTCATTGTCCTTGTATGTAACAGTCAACACACAGACTGAAATTCACCTTTGCCAATAATCCAATCCAGCTTTCTTGCTTGCAGCACCTATTGCCCCCCCTTAAATCAACATATTTTCAGACCTAGGCTTTGATGTAATATGTCACCTTGAATAATCTGTAATTCATTGAGTTGATCCATATATCTTTTTCATGTTGCTGCTTTCAAACATTTTAGAGGAATTAATGACTTAGGGAGAGAATTTCTGGAGCACAAACTATACTGCTAGTACTTTAGTAAGCATATGAACTCTTGCATCTTGTATAATATTACTTCAGCTGAACAAAGGGTACCAGGATGGCTTCCAGTTTAATGAATATCCCAAAGGTGGTTGACTTCACTCATCTGGCAAGATAATTTGGTAACGTGCTTTGTGCCACTAAGAGGGTGAAGTGATAGAAATGTAAATTGATTGAAATGTAAGAAAAACATTCTGAAGTAAAAGTAGTAATACTCCAGAAAGTTCAAGTTTTTCTTTGAAACATTACCTATTAATCTAATATCATTCTATGTATGACTGAGAACATGACTTAGAATTGTTGCTGAAGGTATGAAATATTATTGGGTTAAGAGTAAAGAACGAATAGCAAGATTGGTTTCTAAATTTATTTTTTTCTCTTCTTTTTCTTTATTTTTTTATTTTTCCTTTGTTTAAAATGCATTTTTTTTTTTGAGACAGGGTCTCGCTTTGTAGTTCAGGCTGGCCCTGAGCTCACTATGTAGCCCAGGCAAGCCTGGAACTCAGCAATCCTCCTGCCTCTGCCTCCCGAGTGCTGGTATTACAGGCGTGAGCCACCATGCCCGACACTGTGGTATGCGGTATGCGGTACTGATTGCTGGTGGGTGTGAGTCTCCATGCCCAGTATTGTATGTGGTTACCGGGGATTGAACTCAGGACCTTGCACTTGAGAGGCAGGTGCGGGAATCACTGAGCTAACCCTCCGGCCCTAAAATACATTTTTAAAATTATTTGTTTTACATTTGGGTCTCAAACAGAATGACAAGATTCAATTTACTAACACAGTAATCTTCTTAACTGAATTTTAACTTAAGAACATTCAACCATGGACCAAAAACTTCAAGTGAGACACTTAAGAAATAAATACTATGTGTGCATTTAAATAAAAAAGTAAATGACACATTGCTATTAATTCTTCCCTCAAAATACTTCCCTTTACTTCAAGAATATTTATGCTATCATATTTTCTCTCTGTTAAGTAGTTCTGGAAGTCAGCTTTCATGTCTTTAGTTAAACTGTCAAGCCTGTTTTGATGCGTTGAATGTATTGGAAAGTTTTACCTTCATTGGTTATGTTGACTTTGGAGAAAAGCCAGTTGCACAAACCTAAATCTGGTGGAAAAGGTGGATGAGGACATGATGTAATGTACTCAGCTTGCCTTTCCATTGGAAGGCACTTGGTTAGAACATTCACCATGCTTTTTTCTTTTTAAATTGAATACTTGATTGGTACTATATATATATTGGGAAATTTGTGCCATATAACAGAAGTCAATTCTCATTTTAACCCATAACCCCACACACACCCACACTTCCCCACCCCTATATATGTGAGCTTTTATTTTCTTTCAAAATCCTATTTATTCCTTTCTCATTACATCACCACACCAAATTTCCTATGAAAATATCTCATTCTACAAAAATTGCCATACATTCCAGAGTTGATTTACATTTAGAGGTGCACATACCAAAGAGAAGATCCGGTATTAGACTATCTGTGACATATTTATTTCACTCATAAGTGTGTCCACCAGGTGTATCCATTTGCACATAAATGAATCAATGTTTTCTTTTTTTTTTTTTTTTTTTTTTTTTGCTTTTTTGGAGACAGGGTCTTGCTTTGTAGTTCAGGCTGGCCCTGAGCTCACTATGGTGCCCAGGCAAGCCGCCGCGAACTCAGCAATCCTCCCGTCTCTGCCTCCCGAGTGCTGGGATTACAGGCATGAGCCACCACGCCCAGCATTATATGTGGGAACCGGGGATCGAACTCAGGTCCTTATGCTTGCGAGGCAGGCGCCGGAACCACTGAGCTAACCCTCCGGCCCCAATGTTTTCATTTTTATGGCAGGATAATACTCCATTTTATTAAAAAAACACACATCTTTATCCAGTCTCCAGTTGATGGGCATTTGGGTTGTTTCCAAGATTGAGCTATCACAAACTGAGCTTCTATGAACAAGGATGTACATCTGTCTTTCAAATGTGATTTTTAAAAATTCTTTTGGGTAAATTCCTACCAGGGAGATAGCAGGGTCAAATGGGACCCCTGATCCTAGTTTTCTGAGGAATCTCCACAAGGATCTCCACAATGGTTGCACAAGTCTGCAATCCCACCAACAGTGGAGAAGGGTTCCTTTCTCCCCACAGCAATGCCAGCATATATTGTTGGTTGATTTTGTAATAGCAGCCATTTTTGTGGTGGGAGATGAAATCTCAGTGCTGTTTTCATTTACATCTCTCAAATGACCAGTGATGTTGAGCATTTCTTCATACGTTTCTTACCTAGTGTGACTTCTGCCTCTGAGAAGTGTCTGTTCATTTCAGATGCCCATTTTTGAATTGGGTCTTTAAACTTGGGAAGGCTGATCTGTTTAATGTCTTTATATATTGTAGATAATAGCCCTTTGTCTGATAAGCAGCTAGTAAAGATTTTTTCCCATGTTGTTGGTTGTCTTTTAGCAGGGCCAGTGACTTCTTATGCTGTGTAGAAGATTTTCAGTAGGAAGAGATCCCATTTCTTAATACTTTCTGTTAGTTCCTGTGCTATAGAGGTTTTATTCATAAAGTCTCTACCTAACCAATGTCTCCAAGAGCTTTACCTTACCTGTTTTCCAGAAGGCTTATTGTTTCTGTTTAAGTCTCATATCCATTGTGAGTTTAGTTTTGGGTATGGTGAAAGAGATAGGTCTAGCTTTAGCTTTTGGCAGGTTAAAACCCAGTTTTTCCAGCACCATTTGTTAAAGAGTCTGTCTTTCCTCCATTGAGGATGTTTGGCACCTTTGTCAAAGATAAGGTGGCTTAGTGTATCTGGGGTTGTTTCTGGGTCTTCTAATCTATTCCACTGGTCCTTGGGTCTGTTACTTTGCCAGTACCATGCAGTATTTATCACAGTGGCTTTATAGTAGAATTTTAAATTGGGGATTGTAATACACCCTGACATGTCATGATTGCTTAGAATTGCTTTTGCTATTCTAGGTTTCTTGTGGTCCCAGATGAATTTTTGTATGATTTTCTCTAGCTCTGTGAATTGTAGTGTTGGAATTTCAATCGGAATTGCATTGAATCTGTATAGTAGTTGTGGAAGTATAGCCATTTTGATGATGTTGGTTCTCCCTACCCAGTAAGAAGGTATGTCTTTCCACTTTCTGATCTCCTTTTCTATCTTGTTTTTCAGAGTCCTATAGTTTTCAGAGTAAATATCTTTCTCTTCTTTTGTTAGGTTGATTCCAAGATATTTCATTTTTCTGGATCCTACTGTGAAAGGTGAATGACTTCCCAATTTCTCATTCAGTGAGTCTGTTGTTTGGGTAGACATAGGCTGTTGATTTTTGAGCATTAACCCTGTATCCAATGACAGTACCAATTCTGGTAATTAAGTCTAGCTGTCTTTTGGTTGAGATTATTGGATCCTCTAGATAGAATATCATACCATAAGCAAATAATGACTGTTTAACTTCTTCCTTTCCTATCTTTATTCCTTTTATATCTTTGTCCTTCCTGATTGCTATGGCTAATGTCTCCAGCACTATATTGAACAATAGTGGTGACAATTGTGATCCTTGTCTCATTCCTGAACTTAGTGTAAAAGGTTTCAGTTTTTGCCCATTAAGTATGATGCTAGCTGTTGGTTTCTCATAAACAGTTTGTATGAAATAGAGATAAAGCCCATCGATTTCAATTCTCTGTGGGGTTTTGATCATAAATGGGTGTTGGATTTTGTCAAATGCTTTTTCTGCATCTATTGAGATAATCATATGATTTTTGTCCTTGACTCTATTAATACAGTGTACTACATTGATTGATTTATGTACGTTGAACCAACCTTGCATCCCTGGGATAAATCTGACTTGATCAGGGTGTATGATTTTCTTGATAACTCTCTGTATTCTGTTTCCCATTATTTTATTGAGGATTTTTTTGCCAATGTCCATTAGAGAGATTGGACTGTAGTTTTCTTTTTGGTGGGATCTTTCCCTGCTTATGGAATCAAGGTGATGGCTGCTTCAAGGAATGATTCGGGGAGTACTGCTTCCCTTTCGATTTCATTAAAGAGATTGAGAAGTACTGGTGTTAGGTATTTAAAAGTTTTGTAGAATTCAGCAGTGAAGCCATCAGGACAGGCTTTTCTTTGTTCGTAGTTTTTTTTTTAAAGTATATTTCTATTTCTCAGTTTGATATTGGGTTGTTCAACATTTTTATATCCTCTTCATTCAGCTTCAGAAGGTGGTATGTGTCTGGGGATCTATCCATTACTTCTAGATTTTCCATCTTCTTGGAGTACAGGTTTTCAAGTACGTGTTTATTATCCTTTGGACTTCTGGATCTGTGCTGTTTTCACCATTTTCATTCAGTATAGCATGGATTTCAGCCTTTTCCATCCTTTGATAAGTTTGCCTAAGTGTCTGTTGATTTTATTTGTCCTTTCAAAGAACCAACTCTGATTCATTGATTCTTTGTACTATTCTCTTTGTCTCCATTGCACTAATTTCTGCTCTGGTCCTTATAATTTCCTCTCTAGTATGAGCTTTTGGTTTGTTTTGCTCCTCTTTTTCTAATTGTCTGAGGTTCATCCTTAGATTGTTTAGTTCAATTTGCTCTATTTTCTGAGTGTAGGCATTCACTGTTATGTATATCCCTCATAGAACTTCTTTCTTTGTATCCCATAAATTCCTGTATGTTGTGCTATGGTTGTCATTTCATTGAAAAACTGTTTAATTTCTTCTTTAATTTCTTTTGTGGCCCATTGCTTGGTTAACAGAGTGTTGTTCAATTTCCATATTTTTGTGAGGATCTTGGAATTTCTTTTCCTATTCAGCTCCAGTTTCAAGCCACTATGATCTGATAGTATGCAGGGGATAACTTCAACTCCTTTGCATTTACTTAAGCCTGTTCTATGGATTAGAATGTGATCTATTGTGGAGAATGAACCCTGAGCAGTTGAGCAGAAAGTATATTCTTGCTCTGTAGAGTGAAAAAATTCTGTAGGCATCTAATAAGTCCATTTGCTCAAAAGTTCGATTTAGCTCAAGTATTTCCTTACTGATTCTTTGTCCACTTTGATCTGTCAGTTTGTGACAGGGGAGTATTAAAGTCCCGTACTATTATTGTATTCATGGTTAAGTGGCTTTTCATGTCTAGTATTGTTTGTTTTATATAGTTAGGTGCATTAGTGTTTAGTGCATAGATATTTATGATTGCTATTTATTTCTCCTGGATTGTTCCTTGTGCAAAAATAGTGACCTTTTTTATGTCTTTTAATCACTTTGGGTTTCAACTCTATTTTATCTGTGAACAAGATAGCCACTCCTACTTTATTGCAGTTTCCTGTGGCATGGAGTATTGTTTTTCAAGCTTTTATTTTCAGTCTATAGGTTTCCTTCTGAACTAGGTGTCTTTCCTGTATGCAGCACATTGTAGGACCTTGCTTCTTGATCCAATCTGCTAGTCTGTGTCTTTTAATTGGCATATTGAGTCCATTGACATTAATGGTTATGACTAATATGTACATATTCAGAGCTGCCACGTTTCCCTGCTCTTGGTTCTTTTCTTACTTGCTTTTCCCCTTTTCTATTTAGTTTCCTGTTTGCCCCAGTGAATTCATTGTCCTGGGTCTCATGGGTTTGAAATTTTCTATGTTTTTTTCCAAGATGTTCTTTACAATGTGTTGGAGTACAGCTTTCGTATTCATTAAGTTTTTCTGGTGCTCTTTATCATGGAAGTATCTTATTTGCCCATCTATTCTGAAAGATAATTTTGCAGGATATAACCATCTAGGTTGTAGGTTGTTTTCCTGCAATGCTTCCCTCCATACTCTCCTTGCGTTTAGTGTTTTTGTTGAAAAGTCTGCTGTAATCCTAATGAGCTTCCCTTTGTAGGTGATTTTTCCTTTCTCTCACTGGTTTCAGTATTTCATTCTTTTGTTGTACATCTGGAACCTTGATAATTATATGTGTAGGTGTATATATTTTTATGTCACAGCCATTTGGAGTCCTATAGGCTTCATTTATCTGTATCTCTATTTATTTTCTTGTGAAGTTTTCTGTTGTTATCTCTGACAATAGCTTTTTTAAGTCTTTTACCCTGTCTCCTGCTTTTTCTGTGCCTCCAATCTGTCTTAAATTATTTTTCCTTGAGTTATGTAGAATCTGTTGAATTGACTGCTCATGGTCCTTTGTTCTTTTCCATAGATTATAACTTTCCTGCTCCTTGGCTGCTACACTGTCCTATAGTCCTGAGATTTGGTTATCTGCTTTATTCATCCTACTTTTCAAGCTTTTGTTTTTCTTCATCATTCTGTGGAGCTCTGCTTGAAGGTGTTTATAAGGTTGCATTGCTTCTGCTATCCTGGATTCTATCATCTTGCTGATCTCTTCTTTAATGGTATATTTCACTGTGGACAGTGTCTCTGTTTTGATCTCAGAGATGAGTTCTGATTTCCATTTTACGAGATCTGTTTTAGTTACCATCTCAAAGACTTCTGGTGTTTGGGTTTCAATTTGCCCTATTTCTCTTTTCTCTGATTTTCCCTGTGATGGTAATCTCTGTTTCTTGTTTTTTTTGTAAATTTTCTCATTTCTACCTTTTTGTTGTTATCAATGCTATTTCTTTGGTTCTTTGCCTGATGACAGGGTAATGTTTGTTTCAGATCTTTTTCTTTCTATTATCTGTGGCCATTAGGATATGGAACCTTCCTGTATTGTCCTCCTTGAATCTGTAATGACCCTTGAGTGTTCTCATTTCTGACACATCTTGGGAGGTATTTGAGCAGAACAAGCACATCATCTTTGTTACCATAATACAATCAATGCCAATATCAGTATTAAACACAGTGAATAAAATGAAAAGTTTTGTTGATTTCTATTCTGAAGACTTTGTGCTTATGAGTTACCTATATGTCCATTTGCCAAAATTTAGAATGAATCAGCAATGTGTCTACAACATGAAGTGGTAAATGTACCCACTGAACCCTTTGGGGATAAGAGGTCAGTGGGGAATCAGGGAGGTAGGGTGACAGGAAGAGAGTGAAATAGATAGGGTTAGCAGATTTATGAAGATCACTTGTACTCTAGAACCTCATATATGCCATCGAGTAATAGATAATAAAAGGGCATATATAAAAGAGTACCAACTATATGCTGTACAACCATTGGATACATTGCACACCTTCATTTTTTTAAATTGTTTAATGCTACAATTTGTATACATTTCACAATCACACATAATATTGGGGAATTTGTACCTATATATGACACAAGTTAATTCACATTTTTACCCATATCTCTACCCACCTACATGTCCCCATCCCCTATATACGTTCTTTAATTTATTTCAGAATCTTATTTATTCCTTCCCCTCATTACATTCCAATACCAAATTTCCTTTGGAAACTTCCCATTCTATAAAAACTGTTATAATTTCTAGAGCTCATTTGCATGTACAGATGCTCATATCAAAGAAAAGTTCTGGTATTTGCCTATCTCTGATCTATTTATTTCACTTATTAGTATGTCTTCCAGGTGTATACATTTTCAAATAAATGAATCAATCTTGTCATTCTTTATGGCAGAATAATACTCCATTAAAAAAATCTTCTCTATCCACTCCCCAGTTGATGGACATTTGTGTTATTTCCAAGATTGTGCTAACATAAACTGAGCTGCTAAGAGCAAGGTTGTACATCTGTCTTTCCAATATGATTTTTTAATTTCTTTTGGGTATATTCCTACTAGGGAGATAGGAGAGTCAAATGTGACACCTACTACTAGTTTTCTGAGAAATCTCCACACAGATCTCCACAATGGTTGCACAAGTCTACAATCCCACAAACAGTGGAGAAGTGTTACTTTCTCCCCACAACCTCACCAGCATTTATTGTTGGTTGATATTGTAATTAAAGCCATTCTTTTTGGGGTGAGGTGAAATCTCAGTGTTGTTTTCATTTGCACTTTTTGAATGACCAGTGATGTCTCTGCCTAAGCCAATGTCTCCAAGAGTTTTGCCTAACCTGTTTTTCAACAGGCTTATTGTTTCTCTTTTACTGTTTAGGTCACCTATGCACTGTGAATTTAGTTTTGTGCATCGTGAAAGACATAGGTCTAGCTTTAGTTTTTGGCAGGTTAAAGGCCAGTTTTCCAGCACCATTTGTTAAAGAGGCTGTTTTTCCTTCATTGAGCGTATTTGGGTCCTTTGTCAAAGATAAGGTGGCTTAGTGTATCTGGGTTGTTTGTGGGTCTTCTAATCTACTCCACTGGTCCTCAGGTCTGTAACTTTACCAGTACCATGCAGTTTTTATCACAGTGGCTTTATAGTAGAGTTTTAAATAAGGGATTGTAATACCCCCTGCCATTCCATGGTTGCTTAGAATTGTTTTTGCTATTCTAGGTTTCTGGTGGTTCCAGATGAAGTTTTGTATTATTTTCTCTAGCTCTGTGAAGTGTAGTGTTGGAATTTCAATCGGAATTTCATTGAATCTGTATAGTAGTTGTGGGAGTATAGCCAATTTGATGACATTGGTTCTCCCTACCTAGGAACAAGGGATGTCTCTCCACTCTCTGATCTCCTTTTCTACTTCGTTTTTCAGAGTCCTATAGTTTTCAGAGTAGAGGTCTTTCACTTTCTTTGTTAGATTGATTCCTAGATATTTCATTTTTCTGGGTGCTACTGTGAAAGGGAGTGACTCTCCCATTTTTCTTTCAGTAACTCTGCTGTTTGCATAGAGAAAGGCTGTTGGTTTTTGAGCATTTACCCTGTATCCGGCAACACTACCAAATTTGGTAATTAAGTCTAGCAGTCTCTTGGTTGAGTTTTTAGGATCTTCAAGATAGAGTGTCATATCATGAGCAAATAATGACAGTTTAACTTCTTCCTTCCTATCTTTATTCCTTTTACATCTTTGTCCTGCCTGATTGCTATGGCTAATGTTTCCAGCACTATATTGAACAAAAGTGGTGACAACTGGTATCCTTGTCTTGTTCCTGACCTTAGTGTAAAAGGTTTCAGTTTTTGCCCATTAAGTATGATTCTGGCTGTTGGTTTCTCATAAATAGCTTGTATTAAATTGAGATAAAGTCCATCGATTCTGATTCTCTGTAGGGTTTTGATCCTAAATCGGTGTTTGATTTTGTCAAAAGTTTTTTCTTCATCTATTGAGATAATCATATGGTTTTTGTCCTTGAGTCTGTTAATATAGCGTATAAGGTTGATTGGTTTATGTATGTTGAACAAGCCTTGCATCCTTGGGATAAATCTGCCTTGATCAAGTTGTATGATTTTCTTGATAACTTTCTGTGTTCTGTTTGCCAGTTTTTTTTTATTAAGGATTTTTTCATCAGTGTTCATTAGATTGGCCTGTATGTTCTTTTTTGATGGGATCTTTCCCTGCCTTTGGGATCATAGTGATGGTTTCTTCAAGGAATGATTTGGGGGAGTACTGCTTCCTTTTGAATTTCATTAAAAAGATTGAGAAGTACTGGTATTAGGTCTTCTTTAAAAGTTCTATAGAATTCAGCAGTGAAGCCATCAGGACCAGGGCTTTTCTTTGTTGGGAGGTTTTTTATTACATATTCAATTTCCCAGATTAAAATCAGGTTTTTTAACATTTTTATATCCTCTTCATTCAGCTTTGGAAGTTCGTATGTGTCTAGGAATTTCTATCTTCTTGGAGTACAGATTTTTCATCTTCTTGGAGTATAAATTTTCAAAGTATGTGTTTATTATCCTGTGGAATTCTTCTGGATCTGTGCTGATTTCCCCATTTTCATTCCTTATAGCATGGATTTGAGCCTTTTCCTTCCTTTGTTTGATAATGTTGGCTAAGGGTCAGTCTATTTTATTTACTTTTTCAAAGAAGCAACTCTTTGATTCATTGATTCTTTGTACTGTTCTCTTTGCCTCCATTGCATTAATTTCTCCTCTGGTCCTTATAATTTCCTCTCTAATATCTGCTTTGGGTTTGTTTTGCTCCTCTTTTTTCTAATTGTCTGAGGTTCATCATTAGTTTATTTCACTTTGCTCTATTTTCCTAGTGTAGGCTTTCACTTCTCTGAATTTCCCTCATAGAACTTCTTTCTTTGTGTCCCATAAATTCCTGTATGTTGTGCTATGGTTGTCATTTAGTTGTAGAAACTGTTGAAATTCTTCTTTAATTTCTTTTGCAGCCCATTGGTTACTTAACAGTGTGTTGTTTAATTTCCATGTGTCTGTGAGGATCTTGGAATTTCTTTTGCTATTCAGCTCCATTTTCAAGGCATTATGGTCTGATAGTATGCAGGGGATAACTTCGATTCCTTTGCATTTACTTAAGCCTGTTCTATGGACTAGAATGTGATCTATTTTGGAGAATGATCGATGAGCAGCTGAGAAGAAGGTATATTGTCACTTTGTAGGGTGAAAAATTCTAGGCATCTAATAAGTCCATTTGCTCAAAATTTTTATTTAGCTCAAGTATTTTCTTACTGATTCTTTTTCCATTTAATGTCAATTTGTGACAGTGGAATATTAAAGTCCCCTACTACTATTGTATTCGTGGTTAAGTGGCTTTTCATGTCTAGTAATGTTTGTTTTATATAGTTGGATGCATTAGCCTTTGGTGCATAGATATTTATGATAGTTTTTTCTTTCTCCTGGATTGTTCCCTGTGCGAGAATAGTGACCTTTTTTATGTCTTTTAGTCACTTTGGGTTTCAACTCTATTTTATCTGCAAACATTATAGCCACTCCTACTTTATTGCAGTTTCTTGTGGCATGGAAGATTGTTTTTCAAGCTTTTATTTTGAGTCTATAGGTTTCCTTCTGAATTAGGTGTGGTTACTGTATGCAGCTCATTGTAGCATCTTGCTTCTTGCTCCAATCTGCAAGTCTGTGTCTTTTAATTGGCATATTGAGTCCACTGTCATTAATGGTTATGACAGATATGGACATATTTAGAGCTACCATGTTTCCCTGTTCTTGGTTCTTTTCTTCCTTGCTTCTCCCCCTTTTTCTCCTTAGTTTCTTGTTTGCCCCAATTAATTCACTCTCCTGGATCTTGTGGACATAGGATTTTCTGTTTTTTTTTTTTTTTTTTTTTTTTTTTTTTTTTTTTTTTTTTTTTTTTTTTTTTTTTTTTTTTTTTTTTTTTTTTTTTTTTTTTTTTTTTTTTTTTTTTTTTTTTTTTTTTTTTTTTTTTTTTTTTTTTTTTTTTTTTTTTTTTTTTTTTTTTTTTTTTTTTTTTTTCCAAGATGTTCTTTAGAATGTTTTGGAGGGTAGGTTTCGTATTTGTGAAGTTTTTCATGTGCTTTTAATCATGGAAGTATTTCATTTCCCCGTCTACTCTGAAAGATAGTTTTGCAGGATACAATCTAGGTTGGAGGTTGTTTTCCTGCAATGCTTGAAATACTTCCCTCCATGCTCTCCTTGCACTGAGTGTTTGTGTTGAAAAGTCTGCTGTGATCCTAATGGGCTTTCCGTTGTAAGTGATTTTCCTCCTTTCTCTTACTGCTTTTCAGTATTTCATTTTTATTTTTTGTTGCATATCTGGAACCTTGATAATTATATGTCTAGGTGTAGACATTTTTATGTCATGGCCTGTTGGAGTCCTATAGGCCTCATTTATCTGTATGTCCATTTCTTTTCTTTGAAGTTTTGTGTTGTTATCTCTGATAACAGCTTTTTTATGTCTTTTACACTGTCTTCAGCTTCCTCAGTGACTCCTGTCAGTCTTATATTATTTTTCTTTGAGTCATCTAGAAACTGTTGAATTGATTTCTCATGGTTCCTTGCTCTTTTCCATAGATTATATCTTTCCTGATCACTGGCTGCTACGGTGTCCTCTAGGTCTGAGATTCAGTTCTCTGCTTCATTCATCCTATTTTGCAAGCTTTCATTCTCCTTCATCATTCCCTGGAGCTCTGCTTGAAGCTGTTTAAAAAGTTACATTGTTTCTGCTATCTTGGATTCTATCATCTTGCTGATCTCTTCTTGAATTATGTCTTTCTCTCTGCACAGTATCTCTGTTTTGATCTCAGTGCTGAGTTCTGATTTACATTTTACTAGGTCTGCTTTATTCTCCTTCTCCAAGAGTCCTGGTGTTTGAGTGTCAACTTATCCTAGTTCCCTTTTCTTTGAATTTCCCTTTTCTTTGAATTTCCCTGTGGTGGTGATCTTTTTGTCTCGTTTTTTGTATATTTTCTCATTTCTACTCTTTTGTTGTTACTAATGGTATTTGTTAGATTCTTTGCCTGATGACAGAGCAATATTTGTAGCAGTCCTCTTTCTCTATTTTCTGGGGGCTCTTTGGATGTGTCAGCTTCCTGGGTTGTCCTCCTTGAATCTGTAATGACACTTGAGAGTGGTCCATTCTAACACATCATAGGAGGTATTTGAGCAGAACAATCACATCGTCTTTGTTACCGTAATGTAATCAGTGTCGATATAAGCATTAAACACAGTAAAGAAAATGAAATGTTTTGTTAATTTCTATTCTGAACAGTTTGAGCTCATGAATTACCTCTATGTCTATATGCCAAAATTTAGAATTGATCAACTATGTGCATACAACATGTAGATCATAAATATACCCCCAGAACCCTTTGGGGATAAAAGGTCACTATGGAATCGGGGAGCTAGGGCACAGGAGGAGAGTGAAATAGTGTTAGAAGATTTATGAAGATCACCTAGACCCTAGAAACTCTTATATGCCAGTGGGTAATAGAGGATAAAAGGGCAAATATAAAGCCGTACCAGCTGTATGCTGTAATACTGTTGGAGACTTTGCTCACCTTCTCATAATAGTACAGAAGAAATAGGGCAGCCTAAGTGTCTTTTACTTCTGGGTATTGCTTCTGAGAGGAAGACAGAAGAAGATGTGGGGATAAGAGGTGAATAGAGGGATCTAGAAGTAGATGGCAAAACAGAAGCTAGATTTTTTTTTTAATCTTGCCTGGTCTCTCAGTGTGGCTCCAGTGTGGAGGGACACAGGAAATGGCTCTGGCTCCTCTCGGGCCTGTGTCCTCACAGTGCAGCTCTGCAGTGGGGTTGTGGCTGGCTGGCAGGCCTCAATCCTCCATGGTGGGTATGCACCCAGGTCCATACCTGAATCATCACTGTGTGGCTCCTGGGTGGTGCAGGCTGTTGGGCAGGGCTCAGTCCTCCACCTCTGCCACCAGGAGTGGAATCACATTCATCATGTTTTTATCTCACCGCATCAAGACATTCATGGAAGACTTCTCAAATTCCTCAGAAAATGGTAAAAATTATGGGATAACTATGCTTACACCAAGGGGGAGAGTCTTGAGGCAGGACAATGATGATGTATCTTTTATCCTAATAATTTTTTTCAAAAATGTAAACATTTTTCTTGTGATATGAGTGAAAATCTGAGGCCTATGTTTTCTGCAAATTATTATTTAGCTAAACAAGTTGCAATTCTTTAGATATTTTCCCTTCTTTAGGGTATTTACCTATTACTTATTGTATTTTGCATTGATTGCTTAATTAGACTACACTGTGAGAATGATTAGTCAGCATAATTGTGGGCTGCCTTGTTGAGTCAGTCACAGCGAAGAGAAGTGGTTACTTCCACATTGTCAAACACATCAGCCAACAGACAAGGGTAAAATTTAGTCTATGAATCACCACCTTAGTTGAATGAAGACCATTCTCCATAAAAACTGAAATTAGTCTTTCCCTTGTTTCTAGATGCACTAGTAGTTATATTAGGACACACTGTGTTTGCATTGGGGACAGATTTAACAACAGTAATAATGCCAGAAAATATTGATAAAACCTTTGCTTAGAAAGACACACTTCATAGCAGCTATCAAAATTTATATACTATGTACTCTCAGAAATCATGGACTTCTCAGAAGATACATCAAGACCTAGGATGATGTGAAGGAAACAAGAGGAAGAAAGAAAAGAAATAATAATAGAGATGAGAGGTCATTCTCATACCTTTTCAATGGCAAAGCTCTTGCAGCTGTAGACATGAGTTTTTCTTGAACGTTCATTTGGTGAAGAATATTTATGCTCAGAAAATGTTGGAAAACTATTAATGTGTACTGAGGTATATTACTTTTTATATTTTATGCTAACACACCAAAACATGTATATCATTTAGATAGATGTATTGAGACCATGGGGAATGCAGGAGAATTTAATATCAAAATTATAATGAAAAATAAATATATTTCCAGGAAGGTTTTCTTATAATATATATATATATATATATATATATATATATATATATTGATATTGATATTGATATTGATATTGATATTGATAGATATATTGGTGAAATACAGAAAATATAGATTCGGTCAGCCAATACAAAATAATTTCAATAGCCCTGGACATATTAGTATCCAAAACTGACTATGGGGGTCAGAGATTTAGCTCAGTGATTTCAGCACCTGACTAGCAAGTGCAAGATCCCTGGTTCGATCCCCAGTAACCACATACAATATGGGGTGTAGTGACTAATGGCCACCAGCAATCAGTAACACACCAAATGTTGGATATGATGGCTCACACCTGTAATCACAGCAGAAGCAGAGGCAGAGGCAGGAAGATTGCTGACTTTGATCAAGGCTTGCCTCGGCTACATAGTGAGCTCAGAGCCAACCTGAAATACAAAGAGACCCTGCATCAAAAAAAAAAAAAAAAACAAAAAAAAACCCGAGGAACCAGCAGCTCCGGGCCCGCCGTGCCGTGATTCCAGCGGACTGGGGAACATGCGGCAAACAGACCGGACCCAGCAGCTCTGGGCCCGCCATGCCGTGATTCCAGCGAACTGGGGAACTTGCGGTGGACGGACCGGACCCAGCAGCTCCAGGCCCACCGTGCCGTGATTCCAGCGGACTAGGGAACTTGCGGCGGATGGACCGGACCCAGCAGCTCCAGGCCCGCCATGCTGTGTTTCCAGAGGACTGAGGAACAAGCACTGGGCGGACCAGACCCAGCAGCTCCGAGCCGACCGTGCCATGCTTCCGGCGGGCTGAGTGAGCAGCACGCGGACCCGGCTGCACAGTGCAGTCCACTTCCAGTGGACTGAAGGCCGCCCAGCAACACACTGTATCCCGGAGCTGTGCAGTAAGGAGTCAGACATAGAGGTAACTCATAAGCTCAAAGTATCCAGCATAGAATCTAACAAAAATTTTGTCTTATTTACTGTGTTTAATACTGATATTGGCATTTATTGTATTATGGTAGCAAACATGATATGATTGTTCTGCTCAAATACCTAACATGATGTGTCAGGAGTGAAAACTCTCAAGGGTTATTACAGATTCAAGGAGGACCCCCCAGGAAAGTGCTGCTTCCAAGGGGCCCCAGATAATAGAAAGAGATTTGCAACAAACATTGTCCTGTCATCAATCAAAGAAGAGCATTAAAAACAAAGAAAAAGTAGAAATGGGAAAATACACAAAAAA
>PVIC010031587.1:0-21180 GCA_004025085.1 Thryonomys swinderianus | reverse complement strand
AAAGAAAGAAAGAAAGAAAGAAAGAAAGAAAGAAAGAAAGAAAGAAAGAAAGAAAGAGAGAGAGAGAGAGAGAGAAAGAAAGAAGAGAAAGAAAAAGAAAGAGAAAGAGAAAGAGCAAAGTGGTGGATCTGCTTAGCCCATGATTATCTACACCACACTCTTGGGGCTTCCTCTGCCTGGTCCTTTCAGGCAGCCCACAGATCCTGTCCCCTCCTTTTCATGAGCCATTTTGTCCAGCTGATGCTGCTGAAGCCTCACACAGCTTCCTGCTCTCCCCATCCATGCCTGCTGTCTCTTTTCTCAGCGTGTCTCTCTTTCTCAGCTCCTTATGCTTTTCACATTCTGCTTTACCAGGTTAGAACTCCTTTCTCTTCTCCCAGATTTATTCCTAATGGTCCCTCAGACTGAGCATGAGACTGCTCTTTGGGGTAGGCTGCCACTCACACATCCCTGTTCTGTTTATCTACATATGGTCACCTCATCTGAATTCACATCCCAACTTATAACTCCTTCCACTTTCTTAGGTATCACTTACTGTTGATGGCAAATTCCAGGTCTAGCTGAGCCAACTGCACTGCATGCCAGTCTCCTAGGTCCTGAGAGAACCCTTGGCCCTCGTTAGACTAAATAGAGACCAAAGCAAGCTATGAGCTAATGGGCATGCCACAGGCCAGAGATTGCCCAGTCCTCCCCAGTCCTCTGACAGCCATAGAACAATCCCCAATAGCCACCACAAACCCCTCCCACCACTTGTGCTATATAACAATCTACACTGCATTCATTAAATGGAAGCATTCCATTTGGCAGGCTGTAAAGACCGCCCCCCAAGATGGTGGCTGGCAGCAAGCCAGAAACCTCTGTCTAACACAAACAAACTAACTGCAGACCTTATATGGTAATATCTGTGGGCGGTGGGAGGGGCCTCGAGAGGAGAACGTATATAAGCACCCAAGACAGAAGTGGGGGGGGAATAAAGAAGATTCAAGCTTGCACTCCGTGTGTTGCGTCTCTCTCTGCGGGATCGGCAAGGGTCGTGACAATTCCAGAAACCTACCCAGAGTCTGTTGTGCATGAGTGATTCTGTGCCTCAGCCTCCCATGTGCAGCCCTGTGAGGACAACAACTGACACCCAAACATGGGGCCCTCAGGTAATGCTATACCTCACCTCTTGAGTGAGTGCCCCCACCTTCATGGGGAATTCCTCTTTCTTTCCCTGCAGCCCAACAGGCTGCTTCTTTAATGTGTTGAACCTCTTTCTACCTTCTTTCCCCTGAACTCACCTCTCTGAGTATGGGAAATATCTTCTACTCCTCTGCACAGTCCCAAGATGGTGCCAGCGCCTCTCCTCTTCCTGCAGACTCACAGGCACTACCCCCTTATGGATCACCAGCCCCTCCTTCTGCTCCACCCCTTAAACTGCCCCACCTGCTCCAGTTTCTGACCCTCATCCCCAGCCACCAGAGGCGATGGCAAAGGTGATGTATGGCTCTGTGGGGCTGTGGCTCCTGCTGCTGTTGCCACTGCATGGCAAAGCCCATCTGGGCCTCTACTTCCCAAAGGAGGCCTACTGGGAGCAGTAGTACTTGGACCAGAAGCCAGGACCCCACTGCTTTATGTGTTCACCCTGCAAGACATGCCCAGAGAGTGCCCAGCTTCCACCTGGGCCGGTATCTCCAGGGCATCTACCATAAGCCACTGAATGACTGAATCTGCATGGAGAACACTGGCCTTCTCTACCTCAACCCAAGCCTGGACCACTCAGGAGCAGCTCAGCCTATGGAATGGTGGCTCCCTACAAAAGATGTCAAGCCCTACCCTGTCACCTGATCCACCAATCAGCCAGATGAGGAGGCTATCACTTCAGGAACAGCCCCAAAAAGGTCAATGCCACCCAGCACTATGATGCCCCAATAAGACCACCTGGAGAGATATAAAGGACCTCTTTGACCAAGCTGGTACTTTGGCCCTTCTAAGCACCCCCCACCCCATACTGGGGTCAATGCTGGTTGTCTTCCTGTGTGTTGTGCTCACCATCAACTCCCAGGCTGCAGTCATGTAAGTATGAGCCTTAGTTCCCAGCACTCCTCTTCTAGTCACCATCAATTGGAACTCCTCCCTTCCTCACCCCTTTGGCAGTGACTCCTCCATTTACCCTGTAGTCATCGATGGCCTCTACCCTGAGTCTCATGGAATACTTCTGTCTCTCCTTCCTCTGTCTACTTTTCTACCTCAACTCCAACTGACTCTTCCTCCACCCTAGTGACCTAAAGGCCAACACCACTGACCCATCTTCCTTGCTCTTGGGGCCAATGCTTCCTTCTCCAGAGTCTCTGGGACCTCCTACTTGTGCAATGACTCATACTATGTGTCCTATACTCCCAATTCAACAATTTTGTCTTTCAGCACCTATGTGCCCACGCTTTACCGAAGACTCATTGGGCAGTGACCCCCTGTTCAACCTTGGGCTTCACCCACACAGAAAACGTGATTTAGGGACTTCAGCCACCATTGCCATTATTGTGTCCATAGCTACTACAGTCTCCACAACCACCACTGCTTCAGTCACCTTGCACAACCAGATTGCCACCTCTGCTGCTGTTAACCAACTTGCTCAAAATACTGTGCATGCCCTTGGACAAGCTTCGGCTCTCTTCCATGATACCTGTGCTGCCCTTGTCAACCTACAGTCCCAAAAGGACTTATTCTTTTGACGTGGTACCTTTAATAATGTGTGAAACTCCACTTGGGAAGGATTCACAGTGGGTTGGTCCAAGTTAAATTCATGGGCTCATGGGCTAATTTTAGGGTCACCCTATCTGACCAAACCCATAAAAATGTCATATGGTTGGCAGAGGCCGTCGGGTCTAAAGAGAGGGGAGGAGATGATGGCAAAATCCAGGTCTGGCTCAGCCAACTGCACACCAGTCTTCTAGGTCCTGAGAGAGCCCTTGGCCCTCGGTAGACTAAATTGAGACCAAAGCAAGCTGTGAGCTAATGGGCATGCCACAGCTGGAGATTTCTTGGTCTTCTCCAATGTTGAGTTCCTCCTCTCACAACCATAGAGCAATCCTCAACAGCTACTGCAAACCCCTCCCACTACTTGTGCTGTATAACACCCTACACTGCATTCATTAAACAAAAGCATTCCAGAAACCTCCCCAGAGTCTGGTGTGCATGTGTGACTCTGCGTCTCACCCTCCTGTATGCAGCTGCGCAAGAACAACATACTGTGCTATAGTTCTTTTGTTTTCTTAAGTCTTGTGGGATAGGACTGACCATATTTAATATAACAGCCAGATGGTTAGTGTGACTAATGAGATGGGCTAAAGAGACTGGGGTCACTTCAATAACCATGAACTCTCCACAGCAGTATCTCATGGCTGGCCCTGACTCACCAAGGCACTGAGGAAATGCAGGATGAGAATTCACAGCAGGTCTGATTTCAAGATGTGACTTATATTTTTTAAAAAGATATAAATCAGAGTCTTAATGTAAATTCTCTAGATTTTAGACACCTATTGCCCCTAGTGAACTAAACCTGAACCGCACACTCTTGGTTTTTACCCTTAACAAAAATGATATAACTGAGCAGAGAAAAGTGCTGGTCTATAGTAAGATGACCTTCAAGTGGGCATCAAAGCAGCTGGTGATTCTCCATAAACAGAGTTGAGAGATCTCAAAGGGGAAACTAGCCTATCTCTTACAAGCATTGTGGCACCTGAATTCAATGACTCTGCCTTCTAGAATGGAGATCTTTTCAGTCTTGTATTATAGTGATACTTATATAGATATAATATATAGATATAATCTTTTCAATCATATTGATTTTCATTTTTCACTGGATTCTGAGTAACTGACCTGGAGAAAGGATTTTTACTGAACCCACAGGGCACTAACTGTCAGGCCCTTCTAAGCAACAGTATCATGAGAAAACCCTTTCATAATTAGATCATCATAGATTTTCTCCCTGGCTGTGATTGGCTAGACTGGGAATGGTGAATAGTATAGGCCATACAGGAGGGTGCCCTGTGAGAAGAAGATGGAGTAAAATGTGCCCAACTTCTCCCCAAGTCTAGGGTAGAACAATTCAAACCAACCAGATAGCGTGACTCAGACAGTTGGCATGCATCCAGGTAGAACAGCAGGACACAGCACTACCATTCCTGCAGCTGTGTAAGGACAGTTCCCCTGACTGCAGAATCTCCATCCATAGTAACCTATGGTGCTCTGGATATTCATATGCTAAAAAGTGCATACAATTTGTCCCCTCCAAAACCCATGTTGGATTTCACCTCCATTATGGGTTATACTGCAGTAGATTCAGGTGGGACTGCTAGGAGGTAATTAAGACTACCCTTGATTGAAGATGAATTCATGATTAAGGATTTAATGAGATAATAGGTTATTTGAGAGTGCTCTGCTGGGAAAAAGGATGGGCTAGGTCTTTCATTTGCTCCCTGTCTCTGCTATGTGATGCCCATATGGCTTTGCCAGCAAATTCATTGCCAGGCATAGTCTTTCAATCCTAAACCAGATCTGTGAGGTAAACTAAGTCCCTGTACAGAGAAAGAGTTGGAAGGCTGAGGAAGTTACCATCACTCACCACTGTCTAGACTCCCTACACCACAGGCAACAAAATAAAACACAGGATATTAGCCTTATATTTGAATTTCAGTAAACAATGGCTTGTTGGTACAACTGAAATCTGCATCACTGCACTTAAGCTCAGATATTTAGACTTTAAATTCAGATCTTTTTCCTCACCTGCAATCATCATTTTTTAAAAAAGAAAGAAAACTTCTCATGTGTAGAAGTGAAAATAGCAACAAATCAGATTCTATACAGCACTGGGGTAGAATTCATATTTATCATCACTCAAAAAGCACTTGCATTACTTAAAGTTCATTAGAGGAACAGCATATGGGATTTAGATAGGTTTACAGGAAAAGTCCAATGGCTGTCTGCGCATCACAGGATGAAAGATCCAAAATGACTATCTGTGTGCTCATGAACTTTTTTCTGAGGTCAACCTGGAGGAGCCAAGAGGAGAAGATGGGCAAAGACCAGATTGTTCTCCATGGTGTGAGTCTGTGTTGGAAGGCTGGGGAGTCTGCACTGGGAGATGGAAGAGTGTTCACCTGAAAGCTGAACAGCCTACATTGTAACGCCATAGTCTATTCTGGAGACAAATATCCAAAGGCAAAGACAAAGACTTGAACTCCTCTGATAAAGGAAAGGAAAGACTTCCTTCTTCTTTCCTCCTTTATTCTGTCCAGGTTGCAATCCTTTTGGTTGGTGCTGCCCACATCCAGGGTGAGTCTCCCCTCTCAGTCTGCAGCCTATATGTCAATCGTCCAGATATAGCTAGAACTTACTAATCTGCTAGGTGGTTCTTACTGAAGTCAAGTTGGCATGTCACAAAGAACTATCACAGCACTCTAGTGAATACCAGGGGAATGACAAAGGTGAAGGTTCTGTCCTGGTAGCTTACCCAGTTCCTGTGCATGGGGCCTTAAATATGAGGGTTGACCTTTGAAGTTTGCTGCAAAGTCCAACATAGTAGATGGAAACACATTCAGACTTCCTCTGTGGCTTACAACTTTTTGTATTTCATCTAATTTTCTGAAAAACAAGACAGTTTGGGCCAGAGATTTAGCTCAGTGGTTCCAGTGCCTGCCTTGCAAGCACAAGGCCCTGAGTTCAATCCCGGTAACCACATAGAATGCTGGGCATGGTGACTCACGCCCACCAGCAATCAATACCACAGTGCCGGGCGTGGTGGCTCAAGCCTGTAATCCCAGCACTCAAGAGGCAGAGACAGGAGGATTGCTGAGTTCAAGGCTTGCCTGGGCTACATAGTGAGCTCAGGGCCAGCCTGAACTACAAAGTGAGACCTTGTTTCAAAAAAAAAACAAAACAAAAACAGTTTGTCCTCCTTGTCTCTGTGATCTTGCAGTTCTAACACACTGTGCTGCTAAAGAGTAGCTTCTTGGTTCTGATCTCAATTCTGTCACTTCCTGAAGGCTCAACTCCAAAAAAACAGTAAGTTCTTCCTTTCTAGTGACACAGAAAAGGAGAAGTGGGTAGTTGGCCTCTGGATATGATATTTGAAGTCACAGGGCCCCTGACTGTGTGTCACAGCCAAGTAAGATTCTAGGATGGAGCAAGATTCTTTTTCCTGAATGTGGGATGGAAACAAACTTCCCAGATGTTCCTTCCTCAACCCTCCATGCAGACCAGTGAGGGTAGTGGGAGATGTGCTCCACACTGATACAATCGTTGCACTGATGTATCAGAACAGTACAACTCTGGTACCAGTTCTGTTACCAGATTGTGACAGATATCATAGGTCATCTGGTGCTGGGCTCTCTGTTTATCTTCACTGGATGATGGCCTCCAGAGAGCTTCTAAGCTAACAGACTTTAATGTTTATTACTCTTCCTTTGAAACAAGTGCTCTGCCTACGTTACTTGGGATAAGAAACCCTGAGTAGATTTGTAGGATTTTTTGGACTAATCAAGAAATAAGTCATAAGCAGGTTTTCAGGATCACCAAAGCCCAACTTTATTGTCACAGGGCCTGTGCTGCAGTACAGTGAGATTAGTGCACTCTTAGACCAACCTGAGAGCGTGTGGGGAGTGTTGCTTACATAGCAGCTGTAGGACTGTGACTGGTCTAAATACAAGCCCCTAATTAGCCCAAGTACACAGCAGTGATTGGTCCAAATAGAGGCCAGAGATTGGTGCAGAGCTCCAGGATAGTCTCACATGTCATGGTGGAAATCTTGTCAAGGGGAAGAGTTGAAACTGGGAATTATTCTGGAAAGTTACCTGCAGGAGTTGGAAAGGTGAACAATGGACCCACTTCCTTCTTCAAAGAGGCAACAGTAGGGTCTGAAGTGGAAGGAAAGGGGAGGCACCCCATGCGCATGCTCCAGCTGAACCCATGCTGGAGTGGAGTGGAGGAGAGTGGCTGCTAGATAGCCAGGGAGGACATGGAAGCAAGTTGCTCCAGTCCCTTTGTGGAGTGGAGAGGGGAAGGGTTATCACAGCTGCAGGCCGAACCTCCACCACCCAAGCCAATGCAGACAAATGGGAGAGGCAGGTGCTTCTCATCTGTCTCAAAATGAGGTGATTTTTCTGGGTACAGATCTCCTAAGGGAGCCCTTTCCTTCTTCCTGGAAGTCACAGAGGAAGGGGGCTTTTCTGAAATAGTGAGAATCAACCCAAAATTCAAGCCTTTACAGGGAGAAACACCCCCAACTTAGCATTCCAAACAGAGATCAGCCCTGCAAAGCTCAGGCACACTCGGAGGTTAAGGAAACAGTGACTCCAAGATGTGACAGGATGGTAAGAACACGTAGCACAGCCACGTGGGGAGGCCTGCAGCTCCCTGACCTCCTTATCTAAACGAAGTCACTAGCTGTAAACGAGGGACATGTGTACCTGCTTCTGCGTGCATAAAGGGAGAACACAAATTAATATTTATCAAATTGCAGCAATAAACTGAATTTCATATTTTAAAAATTTCATCCTTAACTGCTCAGCAAAACAGATAACAGAACCCCACACTTGCTGGCTACTTAAAAATAAAATTAAACTGAGGTCTCATGGGCATGAGCTATGTGAAATGCCTTGAGGAAAGACTTCAGGGGTTAAGTGCTAAGTAAGGGAGTCTAGAGAGCGTGGAGTAAATGTCCTGGCTGTTCAGGGAAGCGGGGAGTCCGTGTGGTGGTTTGGGGATGGGAAGGCGAAACGATTGCAATGCATAGAAATAAAAGTGAATTCTAATTATCAAGAAGAAAAAAAATGAGTGTTTGGGCCCCATGAGTATTTACCTTGTGCGCACGAGGTTCCTTTTGGACAACAGGATTTTAGAAACCAATGCACTGACAGCCTTCACGTGTGTTTCAACACAGAAACCCTCTTTCAGGAAAGGGGAGACTGTGGGATCCTCTGGCCCGGCATAATTGATGTTGAGTTATTTCAGTGCTTCTATACACTTGACCTGTATGGCAGAAGGAACCAAGAGATCTTGGAAAGGACTGCGCTGATATACAAAGCTAAACTAATTCCATGGAGAAGTTTGTTATAATTGTTAAGTCCTTTGTATATTTGACTGGGGCAGAAATTGAGGTACTAACATGTGCACAACACTAAGTGGGAAATTCAGAGTGCTGGCTCGAGGCCCCATTCCAAAGACTTTGTTCTCTCATTGGTGCCTACCCAGACCAAGCTTACCGGTCCTGCAAGATCTTCTGTCTTTAAACAGCAATTTGTCAGCAGAAGGGTGTCCAACAAAGCACAGAGATAAACTTTAATCTGAAAGGGAAATTTACATGTGGTAATTGTACTGTTAACAGTTTTAGACTCATTAGTCATTCGTGCTTTTTTAAAAATGAATTTATTAGGGAAGAGTGACTGTGGGTGCTGGGATACCCGATGAAGCATGGAGTTTCCCATGGATCATTTATGGATCCAACAATAGTTCTCTGACGTCTTGTGTCCTGAAATTCAATTCAGTGCTGACTCTAGACTTCACACATCTAATGACTGCCTTCATTTCAGTTACCAGTTATGGATTCCCCTTAGCTATCCTTACTTTTACACAGACAGCTGTTACAAATTTCAAAGTATCTCTGTCAGGCTACAATTCACTTACAATGATAATCATTGTAAAGCAATGCAAAGCATCCTGAGGTAGCACAGACCACACATTGCTGGGCTTGGCAAGACCAACCTACCTTCAGCCATCAGTCTCAGGGAACCACCACATTTCTGAATGACCAGCTATAACCTCAGTGGCTCCACAGCTCTTTCTGTTTATATAGTTCATGACAATAACTCACAGGATTCAGTAGAAGTACTGTGCCTATAACTAAAACCTTATTATAATGGGTCTACTAGAATAGGAAGAATGAAAAAAAAAAACACAAAGGTAAACATTTGGAATGGAGACATTTCCATGTCTTCTCCTCATAGAATCAGGGTGTTACATTCCCAGAGCTCCAGTACACTCACCACCCAGGAAGTACCACTGACCCCAGAGTTTTACTGGGTTTCACTGCATGGCATCAACATGACAGATGAAGTCATTCCCCACATGACTAAACTCCACTCCTAGCCTACCCACTTGACTCCCTGAGCTTAGACGGCGGGAAGTTCTCATGTTCCATCCATCTGAGCAGCTCCCTCTGAAGCAATCTGGGGATCCACCCAAAGTCACTAACAAAACAAAACACCCCATAACTATTCAACAAATTACAAATATTTCATAATTTCTGTCCAGAACTAGAGTCAAAGATTGAACATCTTTACCATACTGCACTATGAGATGGAAAGAAAACATCACTAAAAGGGAGGAGGAAGCCAGGCAGGGGATAGAGGCTCCCAAACTTGGGAATAAAACAAGTTAGAACAGACACAGATCCTTCCTGTTTCTGGTGGGCCAGAGATTAGTAGAGCATAGGTTACAGACACAGTCCTGGCTCTATCTCTAATAACTTTAGGTAACTTTATAGCCTTTTGGTGCATCTCCTACATCCAAATATCATCTACAGCAGATGCATTGGATTTACAATCAAGTATCAGGAACAAAGAGGGATTATGGCTAAACTGACCTACCAAGACTCCTGCTGCAGGCTCCCATGGTGACCAGACATCACTTGGGGATGCAGAGGAAGAGGAAACTCAGGAAATGTTGAAGGTGATATTGTGACAGTAATGGGGTTTTTGCTCCTCTCACTTAGCCAGGCCATTTTCTAAACATACACCTTATAAAGAAACAAACAAACAAACAGGATTATGAGAAGTCCAACACCTGACTAAAGTTTGGTCAGGCAGGAACTTCTTGTCAGTGAAATTCATGGTCATGTTATCCCATTTCTTGTGTTGTATTCTGTTTGCTCTGCTCATCATAGCTCTTTACCTGGACAGATTATTTCTGCATTTTTGGCCTTGATGATGCTGTAGGCAGGGTAGATTCAAAAGCCAAATTTGTCTGTCACAGTTCTGGAGGCTTAGAAGTCCAAGTTCAGGAATCCAGAATACCAGTATCTGGTATCTGGTGATAATCCTCTTTCTAACTTGAGGACAATCATGTCATTATGTCTTTACAGGCTGGAAGGCAGGCAGAGCAAGCACTTGTGTATTTTGGTTTGGGCATGTAAGAGGGTGTTTTGTTTTGTTTGTGGCAATGAGTACTGAACCCAGGACTGTATGTTGACAAAGGAAGGGCACTTCCACAAGATACATTATAGCTTTTGTATTTTTGAGACAAGATTAGACTAAGATGCCCAGGCTGCCCTTGAACTTGCAAGTGTCCTGCCTCCACCTCCATGTAGCTTGAGTATAGGTATGTGTCACCATGTCCGGCTCATCTCTGTTCTTATATGGGTGCTAAACTTACTCGTGAGTGCTCCAGTATCATAAACTATTTGCCTCTTAAGGGCTCTACCTCCTAAGACCATTTCACTGGGAATTAAGAACTCAACATAGAAATTTTGTGGAAACAAAATCTTACTTCACAATATAGAATGATACAAAAATGTATTCCTAAAAGGAATAGATCATTTGCACTTTTACCTGAACTGCACTTTTATTAGCTTCAGTCACAAGCTATGGCAATAGTAAGAGACTTCCTGTTGGATCTCTTAAACATACATTTCTTTATAAAGAAGTAGTCCAAGTTATTCTTGATAGTGAGTCAGCACAGTAACTCCTTATTGCCTGTTTATTCAGGGACCAGTCCAAATGATCTGAAAGCAATTTTAATGTCCATTTCAATGAGATCATTGTCAAATCTGGTGGCAATAGCCCTCCATCTCTAAAACCTCTAAACATAAAGATGTGGAACAGAAAGACAAAATTCTGCTAGTAGTCCTGGTTGTACTATTCCCATTTTCACCTCTTGATTCCTGGTTGCAGAAGAAGATTTTATATTTATATATAATATATAATTATTACATTATATTATCAATATATAATATATTAATAATAATTTAGTTTTATATATATATATATATATATATATATATATATATATATATATATATATATATATATATATATATAGCGTCACCTCTAGAAATGGACCTCTCTGTGTTCGCTCTGGGCTTCAGTTCATCGATACCAAGCTCACATGTTCTCTGTCACCTAAGATCAGGTTAGCAAAGAACTACTGACCTAGCAGGAAAAGACATTCGTGTCAGACTTTGGGGTTACTCGAGATAAATAAACCTCAGTATCTTTTTCAGTAGTAAACTGAAAAATGTCAATTCCAGGTATAAGCATTGAACACTTACCATAAAGATTAGATTTTAATAGATGTCACTTAGATAATATCTCTCTTTTGAGGAATTCATAAAGTGGTAAAGGAAAATGCATAGATATATGTTTATAAGTAATAATAAAATATATTAATGTTATACAGTATAGATCATATCTATGTGTCTCCAGAACACATCAAGAAAATATTCTGTCATTCTGTGTCCTCACAGTTTACTCAGCCTTCACATCATCGTACTTCCTATATGGATTAAACGTTTTTACCCAACTTAACCTAAAATATGTCTTAAAAAACATTTGCAGTATGCCTCAGAGTTAACAATGACTTTGTTGGCAATAGCTGGTTAAATCATCATATTAAGTCAGTAAATTAAGTTATTCTTTTTTAAAAATTTAGATTCTGTATTGGTACATTTTTATATATAGCTCACAATCACACTAAACACTGGGGAACTTGTACCAGTATATGACAAGAGTTAATTCTCATTTTTAACTCATATTGCTACCCATTCCACAATCCCCTACCCCCTATATACATGTTCTTTCTTTTTCTTTTCAAATAATATTTATTAATTTTTTTTAGAGAGAGAGAAAAACTTGGAAGCACCTTGGCCAAGATAATACCAACGATTAAAAGAGCCACACTCCATGGGTCACTAGTTCTCTTCTTGTGCCACGTGTTTGGTCCTCATGCCCTGAAATCAGGGCTGGAAGTTAAGCCCAGGTTTCCATGATGTCCCCCATGAACTCTTGATAATAACTTAACCCCATTCTCAGTGGAATGGAATTCTGTGTACCCTACATTGTCTACCTTTCCATAGGCAGCTTCTTTGGAAATCTCAGTGTGAAAACTCCATCTCATTCCTCAAAGTACTCTGTTTCCCCTCCACCGTGTTCACTGTTTATGCATCCTGCACCTTGAGAACGGGGTGGAGTTTGATACATATTATTTGGCATTTATCTGCTCAATCTCTTGTGCTTTGGGAATAAGGGCTCTGTTACCATGAATGATAAAGAATATAATGATCAATTTCAAACATAGTGTCTTGCCATTAGACTCATCAAGAAAAAATTTGGATAGGCTTATTTCTTTTAAGTGTAATTTCTGATATAATTCCAAGATACAGGTAGTAATTATCCTTTGTAGATATCACAGTGTAATTGGATAGGGAGCAAAGGGTTATTCTCCTATTACTAATAGTGGCCTACTCTTCCAAGAAGAATAGGCCCTCCACCCACCATTGCTATTTGATACTTTGAGAGGTTAGGTTCATGCCCAATCAGTATTTCGTGGCATAACCTCAGATATACCAGTAACAACTATTTTAACTACAGATTTCCTTCTGAGCAAAGAAGACTGTGAATAACCAACTGCTTCATCTCATGTGTACCAATCACACCTACAAGAAGAGTTGAAAATAAAATATAGGTGTCCATAGAAGCATATAGTAAGGGACGGTGCTGAACTAGTCTGGAGAAGGAAAGGGGGTAAATTTTCCTGGAGGAAAACTAGGGGTATGTTTAAAAGACAGTCAAAGGCCTAGGATAGGAAAGAACTTGGCACAGTGAAGATACTCCCAGACAACCAGTACAAGGTAAACCAGAGGCTTCAGTGAGCTCAGGGGCTGAAGCATTCAGTTGGGAGCCACATCTATGTAGGGCCTTAGAAGCCAAGCCAGCAATTTTGTAGTGGATCTGAAAAAAAACGAAAGTAGATTCAATGATCAGACTTCTTTCTAAGATGACAGTGTCTAGGAGAAATATTCACACTTCCTAGAGTTCCCAGCTAAATAAAATTGACAAAGACAGGAAAAGAGGGAAAAGTATACAGTTCTGACTAATGAAAGTTGATTACATAGTAATATGCTTCTACAGACACCAGTATTTTATTTTCAACCCTTCTTGTAGGTGTTATTGCTATACATGGGACAAAGCATTTGGCTATTCACTAGTCTTTGATCAGAAGAGAATCTATAGCTAAAATAGTTGTTACTGGTACATCTGAGCTTATGCCACTAATAAAGTTTATGACATAGGAATCTTCAGAAATAAAAAACTCAGACACAGAAAAAAATTGTCTTTTTGTACCCAGGTTCAATAAAGGATCCACAGCCATGTAAAGTGTGACTGGTTAACAAGTTATGCTCCACCATAATAGGCTAGGAGCAGGGGCGAGCAAGCAAAGCCTCTCTAGCCTTCTTGGCTTCTCCAAGTAGCATTCCTGCCTCCCAGAACACAGCAGAACCTCTTTGCATGAGGGCCTTATGTTTAATTTTAGACAAGGTAGAAAAGGATTTCATGATGGTCATCTCCTATACAAAAAGGCCAGGGAAGTTCAGAGTAATATGGATTTCTATGGGTAAGAGTTTTAGTTTCTATAACCCTTTTTGCAGGAAAGGAATTCGAGCTTCCAAGGCCTATAATGGGGGAAGGAAGGGAGCAGGAGAAGGAAGGGAGAAGGGGGTTAGAGGGACGTTACTTCTGAAGCCATTCAAGTCTGAAGTTCTAAGTACTCAACATGCCAAGGACCCCAGCGATGGCTCAGACCAGTCTACATGGAAACACTAAAGGAGAGAAGAGAGGGAAATTAGAGCACCATCTTGATAATTAGGGAAGAAGAGTGGTATGAACCCTCTCCCAGACAGGTGTGTGTGGAGCATGGCTCAGTGCCTTCATGGGCACAGCTTACATGGCCCTGCTGTGTTTGAGGCCAAGCCCTGCACTCTGCAGACCACCAGATGAGCACAGAAGGACCCTTGTGACCTTCTGAGAGCAAGCACACATTTATCCAGGAGTGCAACAAGACCAAAAGGATGGTTTAGGGCTATAAAAACAGGGAGGCATTAAGGGTTGCACTGAAAGTCCTTCCTGTCCCAGGCAGAGCATGGGTGAGGAGGAGAGGACAGAGCCACAGGGAGCTGCCCTTCCAAAGGCAGCACCCCGTGCAGGAAATATTTGACTATGGGTCAGAAGGACCTGAGACAAAACTTGTTGGGAAATAGGGTGAATGACTCCAATATTACAGATGTATAGTCACAGGGGGGGACTGTGAATACCTTTATCTTCCAGGTGATCTGCATATGAAATGAGGTAAAATGTATAAAGCACCTGCTACAGCACTGCCCAACTTGGGACATCCCCTAAGTTTGGGTATTAATGAAAATTTAATGAGCATCCATATTGTGTATACCAGGCAGTTTAGAATATTACAAATGAAGAAATCAAGAAAATGAATACTTACCTTTTTGAAGCTCATACTTGTGAGGGAATAACAAAAGTAATTAAACACATGTAAACACATGTTTAAATTACATTAGTCCCTGCTTATCTGCAAAAGATATATCAAGATGTCCAATAGATGCTTGAATCCACATAAACACTGAACTCTAGATACATGAGGATTTTAATGTTTTTTTGTCTTCAAGCTCTTATCACGTATCGTAACTTTTGCAGTATGAGATGAGATGGTGAAATGAATGCAAAGTTCTGTTCCTTCCTCACAGGAAGAAGATTTGTTCGTGCTGTGAATCTTAGAAATCTCAGCATACTGGTCTTTCCCTTTCCTAATTGGAAGTTGAGAGCTTTCACTTTCAAATTTACAGGAAGCACTTCATGGCTTCTCTTTGGCACATCCAAGATTCAGCCTCCTGGCACTTCAGTCCTTAAATAAAGCAGAGGTTACTTGCGCTTATGCACCATGACACTTCAGCAACCAACCTGGTCGCCGAGATGGTTGTCGCTAGGCAGACAGGAAATAGACCGACATCTAACTCACATCCCAAGCTACATACAATTCAACCCTGATGAATTATTTACTTCTGGAATTTTCCACTTAAGATTTTTGGACTAAGGTTGACCATGGACAACTAAAAACAAAAAATGAAACTAAAGGGGTTATTGCAGAGCCAAATAGCCGGAAATACTATACAAATGTAAAAACCAAGTGAGAGACTGAGGAACACATGTTTGCAGGCAAAGACCCTGAGACTAGATGTGCCTGGCAAGTTATGGGATCTACGGTGGAAGTCCGGGGCTTTTCCTTCTTCTGTTCCACCTCATGACATCCTGGACCTTTCCATCCTGACTCTTGAGGCTGAATTGGGTACCCTTCCTTAAAAGACACATTCCAAATTTTCCCCACTTATGTAAAATGACCCCTTCTAGAAGCAGAGTATCTGCCTCCTTCAGACAGACAAGACTTTCTCAGAGAGCTATCTGTCTGTCTGTAAGAGGTGACATCAGCTGCACAGGGCCCCGTCCCCAGGATGCACAGGTGTCTGGTTACCACACCTGTGTGATATGCTTCCCAACACACACGACTGCTGAGACACACTTCCCAGAGGGAGTGAAGTTATTCACAAGAAGCGAAGTGAGAAGAATGATGGAGAAAATGAGGGAAAGGAGGCAAAGAGAGTCACAGCCACATCTTCTCCTAGTTTCTAAAGAAAAAAACAGAGTCTGGATGGCTCTCCCCCCGCGAAGCTCTCTCCTCAGGACTGGATAATGGAGAAGACAGATGGGAAGTGAAAAGGCAGCGGGGAGGTGGGGAATATTTTCTTTTGCTTTGCTGGCATTGGAAAGCTAAAAACGATCTGCCACCTGTGATTCTAGCCCTGATTGCAAAACACTCCGTTATTTAGCTCTGGGGCTATAGTTAGCAGCTTTTCAGCTTGGCCTTGCAGAGCTGCAGCAGCCGAAAGGATTAGACATTTTAATTTCCTGAGCAGGTGCACATAGCAGGATAGGTTTCAGAATACCCGTGCGGAGCGAACTAAAGGTGGGAAAAGAAAGCAAGAACTGCCTTGATGGGTGTGTGGGTGGTGGGTGGGGGAGGAGCGGGGGCGGGAGAAAGGAAACGAAGCGGAAGCTCTGAGAAAGGGAGCACCAGAGGCAAGGGAGTCAGGGAGGGTGAGTTTTCAGAACTCTAGCACAGCAGTTGTAGTTAAAACCAATGTATCATGAATTTTAAAAATTGCTAAGAGACTAAATTTCACATGTTCTCACTAGAAAAATGGGAAATGTGCGAGGTGACAGATATGTTAATTAGCTCCATGCAATAGTTCTGGAGTGTAACTCTACACGTTGGAGGCAGGCAGTGCCGGGAAGCAGCAGGTCAGGAAAGCTCAGCAAACGTGTTGTGAGGAAGTCTGACCGCGCAAGACCTCACCAAGGCCACCTCTCTAAGTGAGGAACAAAGTCCCTAAAGTGGAGCCACCGGGATGGGAGGAAGAGTCAGGGCCCTGTCCAAATCCGTGCTCTGGGTGTGATCCCCCCCCCCCCACCACCCCTGTCTCACAAGCAAGAAAGAACTGGATGGGTCTGAGAACACATAGATCCAGTCCTGTCCCAGTCTCCCAATAAGGTACGAAGGATAAAGCATGAGGAAATGGCAGAATGAGTGTCACATATGTGCTTGAGGGCTTTATGGCCCTAATTCATTCAGCAACCTTGCATTCACCCTATATTGCATGCAAACACTCTACTAGGTGCTGGCCACAGAAATAGAAAAGTCTGCACCTTCTACCTGGGGTTCTCTCCCAGGTTGCTGGTGAAGGGTCCAGAACCAGAGCTACTCTTGTTATGTCCACACCCTCTTTCCAACTTCTCTACAGACAGCTTCCTTAGCCTGCAGAAAGACTGAGAATGTAGTGAAATGCAACATAGAAAGCCTGCTTCAGGCAGGAAAGAGGATCAAGAAAACATATCTACCCACAGAAGATGGTAGATAAATGCCATACCTAAACTTTCATCTGGGGGAAAAGGAAGAAAACTTTGCAAAGCCACATCCCCAGAGCCAGACAAACCATGACTTCAAGTGAAGGCTTATTCATAATAACAGGGAATGTCTTCAGCCATCAAAACAAGCATTGAATCAAAATCAGTGGAACAAGCCTAGGAGAGCTGCAAGAAAAATCTTCTTCCTGACAAGAAGTGTGAAGTGAAAATACAGAGCTGAGTAGGTCACTCCAGAGCCAAACTGGGAACCAGCATTTGAAAAGGTGCCGTGGTTTGTTAGCCACATATTAAACACATTTTGCAGGTGAGCCTTGAAGCCTCTGATGCCTCAGGGGCAACAAGATTAGGAACAAACTTCAAATGCAGCAGCACTGCAAACTAGATTAGCACTGGCCTCCTTACACAGAAAGTCTCATAGACAAGAGGTGCACACACCTTCCAACCATTGAAATATTTACTTAGTTTACAATATAGCTGACTTTAACAAAAAAGTATGAGGCATGTCAAAAATTAAGAAAAAACAGAGACTAAGGCAACTCAAGAGCAGCAAAAGCACCCAACACTCAGATATTTTCAGGCTTTTCTTCCACTGGTCCTATCAGGCCCTGAGGAAGATGATCTGGCTCCATTAGAAAAATAGAGACCATAAATAATTAGATGGAAGATTTCAACAAAGTAATGGAAAGTTAAACAAATGGAAATGGTCCCACTCAATAGCACAGTACCAGAGACTTAAAAATTGATCCTAACTTAACACTGATGCTCCTAGGGAACCGAAGTCAGATCGTGAAACTGCTCAACTCAAAATCAAGGTCAAAAATTAGCAAAAATAACGACACAATAGAATGGTCAAAAGTTGTGGGACACTCTCAAACAATATAATCTATAATTGAACCCCAGAAAGGAAAGAGAGAATGTGAAAGAAGAAATATTTGGAGGAATAACTGCCAAGATTTCTTTCCAAAGTTAGTGACTTCAATTCAAAATAAAAATAAAAAGGGCTGGCAATGTAGCATGGTACAAAGATCCTGGATCCAAAGACCAGAACTGAAAAAATAAAAGTAAAGGAGAAATACGATTTTTTTTCAGACAAACACAAACTAAAGAAACTCATTGTCAACTTACATATTTTATTTTTAAATGTTTAAAAAATTTACTTGAGCAAGATAGATCTGAAAAGAACTTGAAACTGTGAAAAAATTTTTTAAAAAATCATATGGCTGGGTGGTTTGCTCAGGTGGTACCACACCTACCTGGCAAGCGCAAAGGCCCAAGTTTGTTTGATCCATCAGTACTGCAAAAAAAAAAAAAAAAAAAAAAAAAAAAAAAAAAAAAAAAAAAAAAAAGCATAAATGAAATAGATGGAGGTGTAGAAACCAGCCTATAAGTTTGGGGATGCAGCAAACATGAAAAAAAAAAGACACAAAGATAATTTGGAATGAGGGGATCAGGGGACTCCTTCCCTCTAGTGGAAAAAGAGTGCTGAGCAGTTTGCTCACCTCACCTTTATTCACTTAGGAATGAACAATTAATGGAAAGTTCACCTGCCTCTTGTTGTCTATAGCTTGTCCTCGGGTAAACTACCAGGTCCCAGCTATGACTCTTCTTGTGCCTGCACATTGCTAAAAGAGGCACAGCTTGTTGTCCTTCCTCTATGTGCTCATGGAGAAGATCAATTAGGCCTCGGTCCTCATTATCTGGCCTACTACTTGGAGGTAAAACTATTTTTATTATTTTTAATTTCTTTAAAAGAACCAAATACAATAAAAAGTGTTTATAGGATGCATTTAAAAAATAATATAATGAAACAAAGTACAGCTCTGGAGAACTGGGAAGTGTTATAAGGTTCTTATGTTGTGTGTGAAATTGCATAATATTATGTAAGGAGGAAGAAGGTATTATTTTAAAATACATAGTGCGATTTTTGAAAGGAGGTGTAAGTCAACAGTGGACATCTTTTTTTTAATTGTTTAGATAAACCCTAATAAGAAAAAATAAAAAAATAAAGGACAAATAGACAAAACAACTAGAAAGATATTGGTAAAATTAACTTCGGTATTAATGAAATGTTGAGTATTCATCATAGCATTTAAAAGAAATTATCAGATTAAGTCATTAAAAAAGCACATTTCTACCATGTACATTGTTACACAGCAAGGATATTAAAATGAACTTAGCAGTAGGCAAGAGCCTGGGGAGCTCCATCGTGGGGTAACTGGACCCCTGAAGAAGTCTAGCTGTGCTGTGCATGGTGTGATGAGGTCCTGGAAGATCCATGGAAACTAACTGGAATTGTCAGTTTTCCATAAATGTTAGCAATTTATTAAAAATAAACTATAAGGAGGTGAACATGAAGCAACTGATGAGGTCAAGCATCTTTCCAAACTCTCAGTTGGTCCCTGGCTTCCACTTAGGAAACTGGAAAGAACACTATCCTTACTATTACCAAAAATAAAAAGGAAATTTAGAAAATCTGAAAGGAGTCAAATTTTCTTTAACTTATCAAAATGTACAAGTGCAGAATTCTATGTTCAATAAATGTTTCTTACAAGAAGGGAAAATTTTAAATGTCTCAGTAAAACAAAAATAAAATAATTCACTGCTCTTAAAGCTGCTTTACAAAGTATATGCAAGGAAGGTTTTCAGTTGACATGGATGATAACACAAAAATTTAGATCTACAAATAGTAATACACACTATGTAAATAAAATTAATGAAAGCAATATAAAAATGCATTTCTTTATTTTAAGTATCATATGCCAGAATGCCGGTAAAGTATGGTATGCTTACAACATTAATAAAAGCAAAATTATGACAATAATCACATGAAGAATCAAGTTTATGAATTGGGAATATATTATTCTTAGATGCATTATACAGCAAATCATGTGATATCATATTAACTGAATGTTAACTCTGCTTAATTAAATATCAAACTTGAGAAATCACTAAAACTATATTGAAAGGACATAAAACTTTAACCATTAAGAAGAAAAAAATGAAAAACAATAATGAAAAAGAACCTAAATGAAGGCAGAGAGGGGCAAAGAAAGTACAATAAAAAAAAAAAAAACAGAAGGAAAGGTAACATATATTAACTTAGGATGCATCTTGTTAAGTTCTAACAGCATAGGAAATTTTAATTTATTGTTAACTGTTAAATATACTCTAACCATTTCTTTAAAAGAGGTAGAATGAATTAAGAAAACCACATAGGCTCATAATTTAGGCCAAAAAATGCAAAGCTTAACAAAAAATCCTTAAAATTTTTAAATGGACAATGTATGTTCATCAAACAGTTTAAAATTACAGGAGAAATCAAGATATTTGAAGGCTCTGCAGACAGTTGAAAACCAAGCACAATTTTAGCCAGTGAGTTAAAGAAAAATGTACAAAGAATATTAGAAAATTATATAAAATGAATAAAAATAAAAACATAACTATTGCTATGCAGATTGCAGCCAAAACAATATTTCATTAATACTGAATGCATAGCAGAAAAATTCAAATAAAAAATCATGATACCTTAAAAATAAATAAAAATTAAATGCAAGATTAAAAAATAAATAATAATGCTGTAACAGAAATAAATGAAATTGAGAATTATTTGCCTATCTCCAAAAACAGAAGTAATCATTAAAACAAATGCTCTTTTGAAAATACTAATAAAATTAATAACCTCTAGACAGGCAGATCAAAAGTATAAAAAGAAATATGATTTTCAATTTTTCAGAATGAAATAAAACAACACTGCAGATTCTACAGGCATTAGAAACCCTATCAATTTTCTGCCTATGAATTCTAGTTGTAACTGGGATAGTAAAATATCCTTTAAAGAAATTAAATTTGTGTTAAATATATTATACACAAAAATTCAGTATTTTATTATTGAATTATAACATATTTACAAGTAAAAATCATGTAAATTCTATGTTTAATTATTTCAGTACATTTAAATATTTTAAATACATAGAAATTAGGTTCACTTCTCAGTTTCCTTAATTAGGTCATTGTTACCATGATATCAAATGAGACAATGACATATTGTAAAAGAAAACTAAATAACAGTATTGTACATGAATATAGGTAGAAAATTCTAATCAACATAATATCAAATCAATTCCAATAAGCCATAAAAGGATAATGCTTCATCATCAAG
>PVIC010031586.1:0-21226 GCA_004025085.1 Thryonomys swinderianus | reverse complement strand
CAGTTTTCTTGTATAAGTGCAGCAACTTTTCAGGCACACGTATTCTTCCATTCAATGTTCCTTTCTAACTTCATAAAAATTGCTTTGGGAAATTCTACTAAGTAAAATACATTTGAGGACTATGCATTATCTATCAGAAACTAGAATACTGGCTACTGGGAAGTAGTATTAAGCTTTAAAATAGATTTGTTGGAAAAGGAAGGAAAGAAAGAAAAGGTGGAAAGGGAGGCAGAAAGAGGGAGGAGACAGCCAGTTCCCCATGGGACAAGCAGGAACAGAGAACAGGAATCTTAACTGATGAAGGAGAAGTATGTCTGAGATAATCTCTCTGTAAGGTATTTTGTCTTTATTCTTTTTCTAATTGAATTCTTTATTAGTACATTTTATAGACAGCTCACAATCACACTCCACATTGGGGAATTTGTACCAGTATATGACACAAGTTAATTCTCATTTTTACCCATATCCCCACCCACCCACAACCCCTCACTCCCTCAATATATGTTCTTTCTTTTTCTTTCCAAATCATATTTATTCTTTCCCCTCATTACTTTCCCCTACCACATTCCCTTTGAATATTTCCTATTTCAAAAAATCTCTCAGACATTCCAGAACTCATTTACATCTACAGGTTCTCATACCAGAGAAAAGGTGCAGTATTTACATATCTGTGATCTATTTATTTCAATTATTAGTGTGTCCTCAAGTTGTATCCCTTTGCACATAAAGGAATAAAACTTGTTCTTTATGGCAGAGTAATACTCCTTTTTATAAAAAGAAACCCACATATGCTTTTCTGGAGACTTTTTGTTTGAATTAGATGCACTGTCATGAAGCTAGAGCTACATACCTTCATCCTATTTTACTTCAGAAGACAGTGACAGAAAGGAATGTAGATTCAAAGGCACAAAACTCAGCAGATTAGTAACCTAAAACTCAAATAAATAGAGAGCATGTTTCTTCAGTCAACAATACTTATTAAATAAAGCAGATGCTATGAACTGAACATTAAAACTAAGCACCCATTTCAAATATACTTCTGGTACAAACAGAGTTGAAGTTACTTTGAATAGGTCACCTTAGTCACAGACTTTCCACTCATTAGCTTCTATGTTGCTTATTTTTATTAAAATCAATTTTATTAAAATAATAAATTAAAATAATTTTATTAAAAATAATTTTATTAAAAATAATTTTATTAAAAATAATTGGATGGGGGCCAGAGATTTAGCTCAGTGGTGACTCACGCCCACCAGCAACCAATACCACATACTACAGTGCCGGGCGTGGTGGCTCATGCCTGTCATCCCAGCACTCGGGAGGCAGAGACAGGAGGATTGCTGAGTTTGAGGCTTGCCTGGGCTACATAGTGAGCTCAGGCCAGCCTGAACTACAAAGTGAGACCCTGTCTCAAAAAAATAATAATAATAATTGGATGGTCGTGCTAGTGTTATAGTTTACTTATTCAACTTTGAAATGTACTTTCATTTTCTAAGATGCAGATAATATATTCTTTACAACTTTTTCTATTTGACAAAAAATGGCATATCTAAAGGTATGTAGCTTTGGGGGATTAGGCTTTATTTTACAGAGAGGAGAAAGTACTGAAGTGGAGAATATTTTCTCTTAAAATGCTCGGTTTTCTTTTTACTTAATGTTTTACCTCTCTTTTCATTGAATTGCATAAGACACCAATCATATTCAGATGAGGCATTTTTTGTCAAGTGATTTGGTAAAATGAACATATACATTTCTGCCACCATCGTGGGAATCGTGAGAAATTTATCTCTGACAAGGAATCGCACAAGTACAGATCGGTGGTCTATGTGAGAAGTTTGTAGACAAAATCTCTTTCCCCAACCTCCCCAAAAGGGATAACAGCTCGAAGGCTATCGGCGGCCCATCCGGAGTGCTCAGAGCCAGTTCTCCTCATGCCACCGCTCAGAGTTCATCAGAGCAGAGCTGGAGTCCTCCTGACAAGGTGGGGAGTTTGGGTTGGTTACTGACACTGAAGATGTCCAGAAAGACCTGAGTGAATCATCTATCCTTTTACTATCAGGACAGAGCTCTGCATTCCATTGTCTCACTAAATCCCTTTGTGTGGTTTCCTAGTAAAATAAAAATAAACATTATTTGGAAGATAACTGTAAGTCATCCAAAATTTTTCAATTCCAGTCAACATGTAACTAATAAATTGAAGTGACCCCAACAAATAAGTCAGAAGCAACTACTAACGAAAAGATATATTTAAGGATTTTACTACCCAAAATTGCAAAGAATACAAATACATGTTCGAATTGGGCATAAAACTGTCCAATATTTGATTAGTCAGTATGGAAGAAAGCTTATAAATGATACATGATTTTATATTCATATATGATCTCCATTCCCATACTACATATGTCTTATAGTAACTTATCAGATGAACTCACTAGTGTGGCCAGTACATTCTATTATTGTAATAGAGGGTACAATGGCTTAAGAGAGTAAAATCTGCCATTCTAGGGAACCTCCACAATAATATATTTCAAAGTCTACATCAAAGAAAGTTAGGCCGAGGAGTTAGTGTAGTGATTCTAGCACCTGCCTCACAAGCACAAAGTCATGAATTTGATTCCCAATACAAAAAATAAAAAAGCTCAAGTGGTACCATGCCTAACTTGGAAACACAAGGGCCCAAGTTTGATCCCCAGTGCTGCCAGAAATAAATACATTTTTAAAAATTAGAACAAAGAAGCATATTAGGGAATTTGGGGAATCATAAAAGAAGAAAACTCTGGGACAAAAAAGCAATGTAATCCTGTGGGAACAGTAGCATTATCATAAAAATCATTATCTAAACAGAAGACATACAGAAAGAAAAATATTTTGACATGAAAAAGTAAAAGAAAGAAATTTTAGTGCATTTGTTTATTCACAGATTTAATTCCCAAAACACTCACTGATTATCCACTATGCATGAACTTTTGGAATATTCTTGAGATTGAACAAAAATGTAGTGTATGAATTATTAAAAGTTCTCACAACTCAATAGTGAAAGAAACATGTAGGAAGAGTATGTAAAACAATGTGAAAGCCTTGTAACAGAATGACACACAAAGAATACTCATAATGCTCCAATGCAGCATTTAGGGATGTTGAGGCAGGAGGATCATAATTTTCAGCCACTCTGTGCAATTTAGTGACTTTGAGAGACACTGACTCAAAATAAAAATTTCTGAAAGGGCTGGGGATGTAGCTCAGTATGAAGCTCTTGAGTTTGACCATAGCACCGTGCACACGCACGCATGTGCGTGCACACACACACACACACACACACACACTCACAAACACTGCTTTAAGAGGGCCACTAAATATTTACACATTCTGGGGTGTAAACTAAACCTTAAAGATGAACAAATATGAGTGTGCTTAGTTACGATCACATTATAACATATAACATGTTATGACATGTTAATACATTGTGCAATCGCCATGTTAATTTTTAAAATTTATTTTTATTCACTTATTTTTTGGTGGTACCAGAGATCCAAATCAGGCCCTTGTGCCTGCAAAGTAGATATGGTACCACTGAGCTAAATCTTCAGCTCACCACATAATTTGTTTTAATAGTCAAAGTATGCTTAATAACTGTTCAAGAGAAGGGAGGCAGGCATTTGGTGTCAGGGAAGAATTAAAAATGAAATACTCCAAGAAAATGCTGCCTGTGGGGCATCCTCATAGTTTGAAAATTTAAACCTATTTAAATTTTAAATTTTAACTTATACACCCAGAGACACACATGCATATATATAAGTAATTTCCTTAAAAAACCACAGCTACAAGAAAAAATAAAGTGAACTATACCAGTACTGTGTACTCATCTTACAGAACGTGACTTCACAAGTTTTAAAACTTCTTTGGTTTCCTTTTATATACATAGTTTAAAAATCTTCTGTGTGGCATAAGACAAGAAACCTGTGTAATGAAAAAAAGAACCAGAAGTAGATTATTGAGGAACTGTTGAGATCTTCAGGAACAAAACAAGAATATTTTAGACACAGACTATGGATCATTTTCACTTTTCCAACCTTATAAAAGTAAACTATTATTCTGTGGAGTGACATGTATAGCAAAACAGGAACGAGCTTGAAAATATATTATAATTGGGAAACAATATCTCCGTATGTTTTCTCAAAAATACATTTGGTCTAGGATGTCAACTGACTTGGAAGGTGTATAGTAAAGCCAAATGAATTATCAAAAATTAAAGTAGGTTAATGTTCCTGCCCTCTATATTTTGAGCATATGATTCCAGAGACTGAAAGCTTCATAAAGTCCTTATATATTAGGGAAGAAAAGAGATTTCTGTTAATGGGCACAATAGAATCGCATTAAATTTTTTCTCTAGATTGGTCTTGGGAGGATTTCGCGTACCTATCTTAGTTAATATGGAAACATGAACCTGTGAAGGATGTTAAGAAGCCCCAGAGGAGAATTACTTATTACCCCTACATAATTTTGATGTATGATGATAAGTAAAAAAAAACATACACATTTAATTCCACATCCCACAATACTATCAACACAGGAATGCCCTTCAAATAAGGTTATATCTCCATAAAATCATAAATTGGAGACATCTAACTACGACTGAGAACTCCTGAAATGCTACCAGAAACCTCTGTAGTAGATAACACTCTCCTTTCTGCTCAGTGTACAATGCAAACCTGAGAGAGGGGGACAAAAAAGAAAAAAAAAAAACTAAAAGGCAGAAATAAAAGAAACAGAAAGCAGGGAGCCAGGACAACCAGTGCTATTTTAGCCAAAGGTTTCAGTCCACCCAAGCCCCTCATTTTCATTAATAATCAGCTGAGATAAAAGTGAGCTACACATGAGGATGGAACTACATGTCATGATAGGACGACATGCCAAGGTGTGCAATTGTGTGGATTTGGTGGAAAATGATGTAAGCAGGGTTTGTGAAGGGTGAGACAAAACATTCTCAAATTAGGAAAAGAGTAGAGAAAATATACAGTAGTAATTGGAATGTTGGTCTTCTAATTAAGAAAATTTAATTGTGGGAAAAGAATTGATGTGCGAGTTACTCTGACCTTGGCAGTAGGCTTCTGCAGGCCTCATTTCTGTACACGTGCCAGTGAAGGGGTTCACTCTTTGCAGCTTGCACTGCCTACAGCCTGCTTTGGGCATAATCAGTACTGAAGTCTTCCACAAACCACTAAGCAACATAGTTTAGCCATATACTAGTATTGTCCCACCTTGTCTGCGGGTTATGTACTCCAAGGCAGCTAGTGAATGCCTCAAGTTGCATTCCATACAAAGCCCTTTGCTTTTTCTCTACATTTTGTAGTATTGCTGTATAGCCTCAGAGTGAATCTTTCCTTCTGTGTTTTTTGCTTGTGTTATTGTTCAGACAACGTAGAAACACTAGAAAAAGATCGATGTATTGGATAGGATGAAGAAAATTGCCCGAGATCTTGTAATACTCCTTAGAATGGCTCTCTACTTTAAAAACGTTACTTTTCTATTTTTGGTATTCAACTGCATGATTTTGGACCATAGTTGATCAAGAAAAATTGAAACTGTAGATATACAAATGACAACAAGGGGAGGTTTGTACCTCGTGGATTATAAATTGAAGCTTCATAATCACATAGCTCACGGTTGCTGACCAGAATAGAGACAGAATGTAATATTAAATACACATAGCTTTTCAAAAGTTCAAAAGTTAAAGTATGCATTTTACTTAATCCACATTGTTTTTGTATCTTAGTAAATTCAAAAAGTCATAACTTAATACTTTATAATTCTGAGATCATCTGTACTATTGCAAATCTTTTCAGAATACTTGTGTGATTTAGGCATACTCACTTTCAAAATTATACATCATATTTTAGAGAGCTTCTACTGCCACAGAAAAATTGGAAGAGAGACACAGAGAATTCCTATGTGCCCTTGTCCCCATGTATGATCACTAGCTAGAGATCCATCCCTGTTCCAGATCAATATGTCTGTCAAAATAGATGGACCTACACTGCCGTATTGTCACTTAAAATCTTCGGTTTATATACCTTATCCTTAATGTGCAGTTCATGGACATAAGATACATATATCATGATAGAGAGATAGTAAAAGAAGTAAGAGAAACTTACAAATATGAAGTGCATATGGCTAGCCAGAGAATTGTCGATGATGATAACATTTTAGATTTGAATTTGAAGAAAAATAACTTCATCATAAGACTTCTCAGTATCTATTCTAGTTGCTGGTCTTTATATTCCTCAGGTGGACGTGTTTTACTACCCTAAATTTAGCTCGTGATTCTTAGAACCAGACTTATCCTTCCCTCAGGAAGGAAAAATTTAATGGAACATGTGGCCACCCAAAAGCTGGATGGCCAGTTCACCAATAAGTTGTGAAAGCTGGAGCTTCCAGCCCTTCCTTGCAAAAGAACTTGCCAGTGCTCGATTCATTTTCTTTCCAGAGAGGAAACACTCAGCCAGCCACCAGAGGCAGCAGCCCTTTCTCTGTGGGGCCCAGGATGATGAAGAGGTTCTACTAGGTGTGTACACCAGTGATGGCAAAGACTTAGCTGAGCTGGGTCAGCTCCTTTCAAGGGAAAGTAAAGGTCTTGAGTGCTCTGAAGGCTTTTCCTGGACCAGCAGCCTAATGACAACAACCTTCAGAAATTAGATTGCTGATCACAAGATGTAATCATAATGTTAAACATATTTTAATTACAATGAATTATCAACTTTAATGAATCCTCTTCCTATTTAATCTACTGAAAATAGTATTTTAAACATGTGTTATCACATAAAAGGCAGCCATGAAGTAAACACCAGAAGAAATAATTTCTAAAGTATAATAAATGTGTGTCAATCAGTTAGAAAATGTCATTTCAGTGGAACTGTGACAGAGTAATATTTACTTACATTTCAAAATCTGGAGTTTGCCTTGATCTCTTTCTCATTCTTATAAATGTTCATTCCAAACAAAATTTGTATTCATAAATTTGGATTTTAAATTACTCTAAAAAGGGCATAAGTCTTTGACTCTTACAAAATCTATACCTGGCTCTGTTCAGGATTAAGCATAAAGCCATCTCTAATGTTAGGTGCTTTCTCTCTTGGCAGCCTGCTTTTATTATTTTTTTTCCTTATATCCATCTCAATGAAGAATTGAAAATTTCTTTTGAGTAGTAGCCTTTGAGCTTTGGCATATGACTATCTCCAGGAAACATGTTATGCAATTATACATGTAAGCAATTGTTGGGAAAGCTGTTCTTCCTTGTGAACCATTCCTACATTGCTCTAGCATGTGCTTCAGGCACTTGGCTCTTCCAAGCCCACTGGACTTATTCCCACCTCTGACTATGCTTGACTCATCCTAAGTATAAAGCTAATATCCAGCCCCATTCCCTGTACTTTGTTTCTACACCTTTACCACAAAATCTTCTACAACACAAAAGAGTACTCTGGCTATTCCTGTTTAGCAAATCACCTCAATGACTTTAACTTGCGGGGAGTTACTGGACCATTTAGTTACCAAACAGTCTGGACTGGCCTTCACCCATCAGAGGGACCACATGTGATGTCTCATACGATCATCAGGTGATGTTGGCCATCAACTAGGAGCCTACTTGTCCTATTGACCAGGGTGTCTTCACATGTTTTTTGTTGTTTTGTTTCACTAAATTGTAACTATTTTACCCCCATTCCCCTTCAAGCCCCTTCCCCTCCCTATGTAAAAACATTTGTTTCCATTTTTCCTTTTATTTTCACCTTTTTCCTCCTTTCGTTCCTTCCTCCATATGCTTTGTGTGTCCCGAGTCTAAAGAGTTCCCCGAGTGATTATTCCAAACTGGGAAAAAGAAGGGCTGCCAGTCCACATAAAGTAGACTTAAGAGAAGCCTTTGCATTACTTCCGCCATATTCTGTTGGGAAAAGCATTCATAGATCACTCTATAATCAAAGAAAGGAGAACTCAAGTCTCCTGAATGCAATGATGGAAAATATTGTAACGATCTGAAAGGATATAGTACTCAAAGACACAAAATAGCCAGTTCTGAAAGATTTACCCTGAAAGCTCCAGACAGCGCTTGTGTTATGTGGCCAGTGTCTCTTTAATCTCTATTTTACCCATTTATCTCTGAGTTTTGCCTGAAATTGAAAAACCTTGCGATAGATCAAATCACAGTAGACTTCCTCATGTTAAAGAAAAACTTAGTATTCCTTACTGTCATACCACCTATCTATTTTGTGCAACTATTTCTTATTTTTCTAGTAAGAATTGTTAAAAACAAAGTTTACCAGTGGTACTAAATGTAAATACTTTAACTCTAAGGCTAATCACACAAATTGATTTGAACTGTTTGAAATAGAAACTGATGTTATTTTTGTGTGATTATGAAATAAAAGTCTCCCCCTAAGAAATAGGAATAACCTATAAAAACAACAAAAATACTCTTAATAATCAGGAAAACCCTGTCAAAATTATACTTCCAAAAGAAATATTTTACATAGACATTCAACACGTGTAGCTCAGTTAAGAGTATGTATTTAATCACCATGAGTCTTTATCTGTTTGGAATGTATAATAAACCAATTTTTTTTCCTTGGTGAATGTAATAATTCTTATATTCCAGAGTTCACACCATCTGTTGTGGCATTAAAATTTTCAGAATTTCTTAGGGAACATATTTATGAAATCATCATATATGCTGTTAAATTTAAAGCTGATAGTACACTTAAATGCATCAAATCTGATGTCTATAATGGTCTTAAGAAAGCCCCAAGCCATCTCCACATGCAAACACTCTAAAGTGTTGATTCCTAACATAAATTAATCAAGCATTGTCATAGGAGTTTACACCATCTGGCATTGTCTTGACCCCAGTCTTCACTGAACACTGAAGTCCTGGAGTTTTATTCACTCTCTATTAAATTATTCCTGAATTGTATGGTTTAGCCAATACTGAAAAAAAATACACACTGCAACACTTGAAGTATATGTGCAATCATTAAAACAGTTACAAATATTTTCTTATTCCATTTATTATTATCATTACTATGACTGCTTTAGAGTCCTCTGCATAATATTGGGCATTTATGTTGGTGAATTTTTAATGACTGGTATCTTTCCTCAGCTAGTTTTATTAGCCATTGCAGACACCCCTTTATCGGCCATTACAAACTGAGACAAGTTTCCGAATGTCAGTGACATAAACTGGAAAATAGTCCATTAAAACAAAATGAGAGCTAGTTTGCCAAGATTTTTAGACAAGAGGCTGGAAACTTACATGAGAACTATATTCCAGAAAGATTCAGATATCATACTGACAGAGAAAGCCATAAATGTGACTTCTAGAGCAAAAAGAAAATTTAAAACAAGTCTAATCATCTTTCTAAAAGTCATTTTACCACAGAAATAATAAAACATAGCAGTTTCCTGTTTTGTTTTAATTGAATTATTTATTGGTACATTTTATATACAGCTCACAATCACACTCAACATTGGGGGAATTTGTACCAGTATATGACATAAGTAAATTCTCATTTTACCCATATCCCTACCCACATTACAACCCCACACTTTCTATACACATGTGCTTTCTTTTTCTTTTAAAATCATATTTATTCCCTTCTCTCATTACTTTCCCCTACCACTTTCCTTTTGAATATTTCTTATTTCACAAAATCCATCATACATTCTAGAACTCATTTACATTTATAGATTCTCATACCAGAGAACACATACAGTATTTACATATCTATGACCTATTTACTTCACTTATTAGTGTGTCCTCAAGGTGTGTCCATTTGAGTATAAATGACACAAACTTGTTGCTCCTTATGGCAGAGTAAGCCTCCATTTTATAAAAAAAAAATCACATCTTTATACAGTCTCCAGTTGATAGGCATCTGGATTTTTTCCAAGATTGGGCTATCACAAACTCAGCTGCTATGAACATGGGTGCACATATGTCTTTACAATATGATTCTTTTAATTCTTTCAAGTATATTCCTAGCAGGAGAATAGCAAGGTCAAATGAAACCCCTAATCCTAGTTTTCTGAGGAAACTCTAAATTGATCTCCACAATGGTTTCAAAGTCTATATTCCCATCAACAGTGGAGAAGCGTTCCTTTTCCCCACAGTCTTGCCAGCATTTATAATTTCACAATAGCAGTCATTCTTTATGGAGTTAGATTAAATCTCGAATTTGCTATCTTCTGCATCTCTTGAATAACCAGTGATGTTGAATATTTGTCCATATGCTTCTTGGCTGCTTTTACTTCTTCCTCTGAGAAGTGTCTGTTTATTTCAGATGGCCATCTTTGTATTAGGTCTTTAAATTTGGGGGGACTTATTTTTTTTAGGTTCTTTATATATTTTAGATAGTAGCCCTTTGTCTGAGAAAAAGGCTAGTGAAGATTTTTCCCATGTTGTTGGTTGTCTTTTAGATGTGCCAGTGGTTTCTTTTGCCGTGCAGAAGCTTTTTAGTAAGATGAGATCCCATTCATTGATTCTTTCTGCTAGTTTCATGCTATAGAGGTTTTGTTCATAAAGTCTTGCCCTAAGCCAATGTCTCCAAGAGTTTTACCTAACCTGTTTTGCAGGAAGTTGAACGTTTGTTTTAATGTTTAAGTCAGTTTTTCTAATGTTTGAGACAACACTTAGATCTTTCCATTCTTTAAAATAATGTATAAAGCTTTTAATTAAATAGATGCTTAGTATTTATGTCTCTGTTCTTCTTCTTCAAGAAGATTCAGAGGGAAATGTTAATGTATGTGCCCCATTATCTCCAGCCCAAGCTTATCAATATCTAGTAATTACTATACTAGCAAAACCATACATGATAAAAATGACTCCTTTATTCAGAAATATTTCTATTTCAGTGCCATATATTTGCTAATGTTACCAATAATAGAAGTTCCAAGAGTATCAGGATAACAGGTATATGCTAAAATATTTAATTAATTACTTGCTGAAAAGAAGTCAAACATTAAAAACATGAAGAAACTGTGGTTGGGTATTTGAGCCTTTTAAGGGATAATTATACCTTTTAGTATGTCTATGTAAAAATATCATGTAGATTCTATTCAGTGAAAAGAATCTCTAATGAAATGAACAAATGTCTGTAGTAATTCCTAGCATTTTAAGGATACACGATTTCTACCACAATTTTCTTCCAGGACAACCTTAGCCAGTTTGCATTCATAGTTTATACACATTTTTGGAAAAATATCAAAATGTCAAGCAGTTATTAATATAGAGCATATGACAAAAAAAACTGCAGGTATATTAAATGAATGCAGTGTGCTAGTTTATATTGTAATGTTTCCCAGCAATGAAAGAGCAGCATTCCATACAGTGCTGTCTGTTGATAGCAGGTGCACACCTCAACATCTACAGAATAGAACTGTACAAAAAATTGACAAGAGTTCAATTTTCTTTTCTAGAGCATTAAGATTCAAAATTCAGCATCTCTGATTACCTGGGAATGTACCCTTCTTGTTGAGTTATTTTCTAATCTCTTATTTCACTACCCATTCACTGCTACATTATGTAATTTTTCCTAGACCTGGAAGATTTTGTCAAAGGTGGAATCACAGTTCTACCGTACTTGTTTCCAAATTCTGTTGAGTAAACTCCTTTAGACTTTCTCAATTTATCATTTCAGTCTCTTAAATTACATGGTTTACTGCAATATGTATATATATATATAATTATTACTGTCTATGCTAATATATATTTTATATATTATATTATGTATTATATATTTATATATACAAATATATATATTTATATATAAATAAATATATAAATAATATAAATAAATATTATTATATATAAATACATATTTGCATAGACAGTAGTAATTATATATATTATATTATCATTATATATTATATATAATATATATCATTTTATATATATATTATATATATCATTGCATATATTAGCATAGATTGTAGTAAATATTACCCAGTACACACAACTATGTCCTTTCTAATACTGTATTCATAAAACTGTATCAAAGATTTTGACATATAAGAACTTTACAGAGTTATATGACAAATTGAATAGTCTTTCTCTGTACATTGAAAAATCAATAAGAAACCTTGAGTAAGTAGCCATATTATTTCAGTTGACCAATATCAAAATAAACATTTTCTGAGAGCCAGAGATTTAGCTCAGTGTTTCCAGTGCCCGCCTAGCAAATGCAAGATCCCTGGTTCAATCCCCAGTAACCACATACCACAATTCCGGGCATGGTGGCTCACACCTGTAATCCCAGCACTCAGGAGGCAGAGGCAGGAGGATTGCTGAGTTCGAGGCTAGGCTGGGCTACATAGTCTGCTCAGGGCCACCCTGAAATACAAAGTGAGACCCTGTCTCAATAAATAAATAACAAAGAAACAACCAAACATTTTCAGGCCTCTAAGTATTCTATAGGTTTATTGAAGTATATAATTGACATTGTAAATTGTATATTATTATACAATACTATATATACTGCTATATGTTGTATTTTATTAAAAATATTATGCAATGCTTGTATAATAATTTTTCTCATAGCATTTTTCTCAAAAATTAAAATAAGGATATGAAATCTTACCTGGACTATTCATATCAAAGCAGTTTACAAAGGCAAGACACATTTTTGGATGAACTAACTAATCAAGAGTTGATATTTTCTCTTCTCTCAACATATTCATCATTCAATTATCCTAATTAGGCTCAGTCAATTATTCATTAAGTAAAACTTTAGTATTTGCTTCAGTGATATCGCCCTATCATCTGCTCGCTTTCAAAGACACACACACACACACATGCATGCATGAAAATATAAAATTTGTCTATCTTTATCTTCTTATTACCTCATTACTTGTTTTAATGATTTTTATCACAGATTTAATATTTCTCAGTGCTGTCAGACTGACAAAGCTCTCCAAAGTAAATGGCTGTGCTCATAGTATAAGACTCTTACATCTGACCTATAAGTACTCTTTATATGTATCAGTGTTCTGTGGCCCATTTGACAAAAACTAAAACAAACAAAAACTAGTTAATTAATCATAAAGAAAATTCCTCAAATCCATTCCTTTATTTTTTTAAGTTCACAGATAAATATGTATGAATTTGCCATTCACATGATATTTTAAAATACATATACATTTTGAAATATTTATACATGATTGCAGCTAACATGAATATTAATTTCCATAACTGTTATGTTTATCTCCACTTTTGGCATTTTCAAAATACTGTCCATCCTACATATCAGGCATCATGTTACAAAACAAATATTTTAAACTTATTTCTCTTATTAAACAAAAGTTTGTATGCTTTGACTAATGTACCCTCAATCTTTGCTCCAACCACTCTGTTGCCTAGTAACTACCATCTATTCTGCTTTAATGACATGAACAAGTTTAGATTCCAAGTATAAATAAAACCATGTAGTACACTGTTTTCTAGTCCAGGCATTCAGAAATTAATTAAAACAAGGCCACTTGAAGGGTCTCTTAGAAGATTTAGCTTTAAGATTTTGCATAAACAAAACAAAATACCCCAGACCTTTATACAGGCATTTTAGTTATTTAAAAATTATGTAATATGAATATTTTATTTAGTATGATGGAAGTGAGATGTAAGAAGTGTGTCTATGCTTTGTATTTGCAGCTGCCTAGTTGAATGTGGATAGAGTTAGTAGAGGGGCCATTTTACCATAACTAAAGAGGCATCATTTTCCTTAACTCCTTTATTGTAACAAACAGATATCCTAATACGATCATACAAACACATGACTTGTAATATTCTTGAAACATAGGTAATAGGGTAGAGATAAGAAAACCAGTCATATTTTCACCCAATAGATTTCAAAATGGTCTATCACTTTTAAGAGTCAAGTAGAATTTGTTAGCATAGATCCTGTGTCTATTTCAAAGAGAAACTTAAAGAATAAGGCAGTTGTATTTTAGAAATGGTTATGTGTTAGGAATTGAAAAGCGAACTGGAAAAAGCCTTGTCTAAATGTCCCATTTTAAGAATATGCCAAGTGCCAGGCATGGTGGCTCATGCCTGTCATCCCAGCATTCAGGAGGCAGAGACAGGAGGATTGCTGAGTTCGAGGCGAGGCTTGCCTGGGCTACATAGGGAGCTCAGGGCCAGCCTGAACTACAAAGAGAGACCCTGTCTCAAAAAAAAAAAATGAATAACAAAGAATAAATAAATGAAAGTAACAATCATCCGGAAAAAACACATATGGAATTACCACTTCTGGAAAGTAACTTATGGTATTTATTTTTAAATGGCCTTCAAACTGTACATTCACTTTGTTTTTATTTGGGTTCCCATAAAAATAAGAAGGGTAAGAGCAACAAGAGAAGAAAAAGAACAAACTAGAGAAAGGTCATTGAGACAAAGGTTTAGTAATAAATATTTATTTAGAAAGTAACGTTAGGAAACAGATACATCAGGAAGTGAGAAAACCTGGAAATGGAGCCAATAAAAATGAACTGAATGGGTCATGCACATGAGTAAACAGGGCTAGATCCTACTGAAGACATCTAAAGGATTGAGAAGGGAATCTCACAACGGTAAATGCTCAGAGCTGAGGGAGGAGATGGAAAAGTAGCTCATTGGTAGAGCAGTTGTCTAGCACGTGTGAACTGTGGGTTTCATCTAAAATTCTACGATCAGACAGACAAGCAAACTTATGGAGTTGACATATTTACTGACTGTCATTTGTTCTCAATTAAGGGTCAGTTCAAAGACATGATCTTCCTGGTTCTTCTTGCCCTATGCTGGGAATGATGGCGGAAACAGCATCCAGGGAATATACTCATGCAGAAAGAACATCAGGCAAGAACGCATCAAGTTCCAGGGTAACCTTCCTGCTGAAGATTATTAATGGAGATGATCAAACATCCATGCATATATATAGTTATATGTGGTTATATGTAGAAATTTATATTTTGATCAGGCTTCAAATAGAGTGGAAGTAAACTAGCAGTATAATTTCTTAAAAATATATGCATGTGGATATGTACAATTGCACTGAGTTTTTACTTGATTTTGGATTTTATCAAACAGCTATTGTCCCTAATGATTAATTCAAAGATCTATGAAATCCTCATTTTTTTAAATTATTTGATTTTAAAAGTTATAGCTACCATCACAATGCATTCCTGATCTAAATGCCTGATCTAAATGAATTCTTAAAAGAATGAAATAATCCTCAACAACACTTCTAAATATAGCATATAAAACATACAATACTCAAAATAGGAGTTTTCAAAGGTCACCTTTAAAAAGTACCACAAGTCTACAACCATACCACCCTGAATGCACCTGATCTCCCCCGTAAAATATAACACATAACAGGTGGTATAAAAAACCATAAATTTTTATCTCACAGCTGCCAAGTTTAAAAATTGAAGTCAACACATCAGCAGGGACATGCTGTCTCTAAATGCTCTGACCAGTCTATTTTCAGTTCTTCTAACTTGTAGTGGTTGCCGGCAATCTTTGATCATTCCTTACAGATAGGTCATTACAGTCCTTTCACTATCTTCACATTTCCTTCTTCCTTGTGTATCTGTATTGCTTCTAAGGGATTGTGGATTGGATCTGTGGCCTACTTAATCCAGTTTGACTTCATTTTGATTGGGTTACATTTGCACACTCCTATCCTCTTTTATGAGAGCAGCTCTGCCATGGCTACCTGTGTCCTAAAATGTGTCCTAAAATGATTCCAAATATTCAGCTTTCATGGCGGAAAAGCCAGAAAGAAGAACTTTCAGAACCACTTCACAAAGTAGCAGCAGTGATGGAATCAGTGTTTGCAAAGTGGGACTGAGTCATTCGATAGTAATTAACAACAATGTGTCTTTTACTGTAATAATTTTTTAATTTAAATATTCACTGCATATTTTGATCACAGTTCATATTGCCCTAACTATTGCATCAGATGTAATCATAGTAAATGTTTTTCTTGAAATTAAAATTTAAGTGTACAAGAAAGGCCTCTTTCTAGAAGATATTCTGGTTTCAGTTTAATCTCTTTTCTATGTTTGTTCCAAGAGATCTAAATTCTGAAATTGAAGTATGAAATTGAAGTATCTAACCCCCTCAGATTGTCCTGGGCCTTCAGTTCTGATACACCTTCTTCAAACCATCACATAAGCACCTGGAAAAATCTTTTGCCATCTTTAAGCCATTTCTTGTTTAAGTCTAAAATAATAATTTGAATTCGACTTGATAACTATTGTATTACTCACAATATATGAAGTATATAGAAATAATGAGTCTGAAATCAGAAGATAGAGAAAGAAAACTAAATATGCTTCTTATTGGTAGAGCCTACAAATTAGTTCTGGGAATGAAGCAGATATCTTATGCATAATTGCTCTTGGACTAAATATATGAAACTGAAGTGTGCCATAAAAGTGGAAAGAACCTCAACAAATTGTGACCCCACTTGTCAGGTCTGAGTCCCTGGGGAAGGCACCCCTGGAATGGGGTTGTTGAAGTTGAATATGATGACATTTTGAAATTGAGTTGGAGACTATGTGGTAAATGATTTGGCCTAATGTAGGAATCAGGAGCCTACTTAAGTATGAATGAATTCCCTAGTTAGTTAAGTTGCTCCCAACTTCACTGTTAAATTCTTGTGGTTCAAATGAATTGTTGATTCCCTAGTCCAGAAAGGTTAGCTGTTAAAGAAAACCCCCACTTACACAGTGTGGACCCAAATGTACAATGTCTCAAGGACAGCTGCAGAAGTTGTTCATGTAATGACCAAAGTCAATGTGTTAGAAAAGGCACCGGTTGGGTAGGAGTAGATGAATGGAAAAAAAAAAAAACATATTTTTCATTTCCATAATACAAGTTACTCTCCCATCTGTTCAGTATCTGAGAATTTTCTAGCCATTGATGTTTTTCACTGACACAAGTCTCCTTTATATATCTACAAGAACTACAACCTCTTTCTTATTGTTTGTCATTAAAAATCAAAGGCAAGAAATACTTTGCCTCACAAAACTGATGAGCAAACTAAAGAAGACTGAGTGTTCTCTGTTCTAAGATGTGACCAAATCTACACTAAGTGATTATTTTAGACTATGATATAAATAAATTAGGTGCACATGAGGTAAATTCCATTAAAATAGAGAAGCTTTCCATATAAATCAAGAAGGGTCTAAAGATAACAATTTAAGTAACTAAAAATAGCACTGTGAGTCAAACTCCAAGAAATGTAGCTTGTGGCTTGTTTTGTTTCTGCATTTGAAATAATGTTTTTTTTTAAATAATTTTTCAAAACAGACAAAATAGGAATGTGAATTTTCAGGGACATTTTCCATGACAGCATGGAAAATGCTTAGAGTCTACACATACAGAATTTATTGTTCTCCTTATTTTAATAAAGTCTCACTGCACTATCATGTTGTTCACTACCTTCATCTAAAGGATATTAACGTATCATTATCTGTTTGAAAAGCTCAATATAGTTCTCACCTGAACACCAAGCACCAATAATGATGACCATTTACAGGTGATCAGCACATGTGTTTTCTCCCTCACTGAACCCCCAGCAGTGGTGGCAAAGGGGGTGGAAGGGCTGGCTCCATTACTTCCATCACACAGCTAATCAGTCTAACAATTATTAACATTGCTGGAGATACCCAATATTGCAGTGCTTCAGCAGGCAAGGCAGGGTTTGGACTCCAAATTCCTGAAAAACCAGTGATCTTCCTACTATATTATTGACTTCATTTGTCTCAAGAAACATTTATTCTGCTGGGGATTTAGCTCAAGTAGTTCCGCACTTTACCTTGGAAGCACAAGGGCCCGAGTTCAATCACCAAAAAAAAGAAAAATTTATTCTCATAAAACAATGATACAGAGCAAAGTTTTTGGCAATTGTTGCCTTTGCTTCAGATTTGTGAAAAGTATTACTGGGATGTGGGTTAAGTAACTGAGATGTATCCATTAGAGATATGCCCTCTTATTGAGATGTAGTATCTGTAGCTTTGTATTAAAATATCTTAGAAGACTGGAACTAATCAATATGATCAAGTAGTGGTCTATGAAACTCCATTTCATAGCAAAGGTGCTAGATTTGAAGAATCAAGACGAAATGAGAAAATAGCAAGCTCTAACTAGTAATCCACTTTTTCATTGTAATGTAATTCAAACCAAGTCACACTAAAATGTGAAAGGTTCCCAAAAGCAAATGCAAAAATTGATTCTGCAGAGTTTGATTCAAATCAAGTCTTAGCAGTGAAGTTTGAAAGCCTTGAAAGTGGAGGCTTATGATGGGCACACTGACAGGCCTTAGCTGTCCTAACAGGAGTATAGTGCCACTGCAGGGAAGCAGCACTTTGTCCAGCGGGAATTATGAGGTCCACATCACCGCTCCTCAATAAAATGCACTTTCAGGATAATTATACTGATAAGCAACTCAGTAGCTTTCTCATCATTCTATCTTAAAAGGATCATGATTCTATTAATTCTTAACTTTGAAGATTCAGTAAATAAGAACAAAAGCTGAATGTCTTCTAGTAGGGAATAGGTTAAATTATGAGTTTTCTATAGTAACACATGACCTCATAAAGTTTTTACTAATGTGGGAAAGTGTTCATGATCTAAAATGAAATGTGGAAAAATCTTAATACTAATTGCATTAGCTTAGTTGGGGTTACTATAGAATAATGTGTGGATTGCAAGCTTCAACAACATAAATTTCTTTTCTTACAATTTTGCAAGGTAAAACAAAAACAAAAATCAAGGTTTCGGCTGATCTGATTCCTTCTGCACCATTTCTGCTTGGTCTACAGGTGGCCCTACTTCTCCCATGACCCTTCCGGAGTGTGCAGTCCCTCTGCTATCTCTTCATCCACTGCTGTATGCAATGGGCCCTGCTCTAATTGCCCTGGTTTAATGACAACTTGAAAACCTGCTTTCCAAACGTGCTTACATTCTAAGGTCCTGAGGATTAGAATATCCACATACAAATTTTGAAAAAACATGTTAGTCCTTATTATAGGCAGGGAGATTTTTCTGTGAAATTATGTGATTATGTCATAAAAATTAAAAGAAAATATGATCAAAAGTTAATAAAAATAAGCAAACAAATTGAACTTGGTTGATTTTTATCTTATTGAAACAAGAATGAATACAATTACAAGCTATGAAAACTCAGGGAAAAAATATTAAGACCAAAGGGACTCTATAATTATATCATTGATGATCTTACTTGTTTCTTCTTTTCATTCATTTCCTTTTCTATTTATCTATAAACCATTTATTCAACAAATGTCTTATCCCATAGCAAAATACTGGAAAGAACAGAAATACTGTAGTTGACACAGAGTAATTTGTCTTATAACTTGTTAATAATTCATGTGTTCAATGTAAATTTTTAAGCATTGGGAGGATAGATTAATTCTTAATCATCTTTGAAACTTCTAATCTCTAGCATAGTGTCAACAGAATATGCATTCAGTAAATTTGCTAAAAGACAAAACACTAGGCTACCTCCTAACTTTTCCTTAAATAAGACAGTGTGTCCTATTTGAGTCTAAGCAATTCAGTTCAAGTCCATATTCTGCTAAATAAATTTATGAGTAAATATAAACAATCCACATACATTCTCTCTGCTTTTGTTTAATTGGTTTATAATGCAAGAAGAAATTAAGTTGGTTCATATCCAAGAAGATAATTATCTCTGATAAGAAAGTCTATGGTTAGATAAGATTCATGGCGTAGAAGAGGAGATACTGAGAGGACAGGATCAAAGACCAAAACAAATATACAAACAAACAAACAAGAATGACAAAAACCAAGATGATAAACATATGCAGGAATAACATCTGATGAATTAAACTTTAAAAATTTCTAAATCAGACTAGGAGAATGTACTGTTGTAAAATTTTAAGATATTTTCTGTGTAGGGTATGGCTTTACCCTCCATCTAATACCTTGAGTTCTGTTAATAATTCTATTATATTGAAGAGTTTTATACAGTAAGGTACAAGCCTATTGATGTTAGAAGATAAAGAGGGGTAATAAGGGAGGGTTCTCAATAAAAAAGAGCTCACCTTTCCCAGGAGTGGAGACCAGGCACCAAAATTGCAGTCTACAATGAACTTGAAAATGCAAAGAGCCCTAGATTTCCTTAATCCAAGCTCTTCAATGGTTCTCAAAGCCCAGGTGATGTTAAAAGGAATAAGTATATACTGCTGCTGAGTCTATATTGTTATAAAAGATCAAATGAGATAGTAACAGCTCAAATTCATACAGGACTTACTACATGCCAAGGACTATATATATATATATATTCATTCATTCATTCATTCAGTTCCTGCCACATATTTACTCTGCATTTTACAGAATAAACAGAAACCTGGAGAAGTAACTTATCTTTTTACATAGGCTTTTGAGTAATCCGGAGTCAAACCCTAGAGTTGTTACCTATTACATCCAGAATGAAATGATAATCTATAAAATTGACACATTTCACATATATATGTATTAAAATATATTTAAATCAATTATTAAAATGTTAAAATTTATAAAAGTAAAATATTTACTAATTTATCAATATATTATTAGAGGTATATATATAAATACATATGTAATTATATCATAGTACATGTTTAAGGTGTCAAATATATTGTATTAACCTACATTAATATCCTAAAAGATCATAAGACCAGAGCTCCTCGGCTCTGGCCTTGACATTGACTTTTTTTTTTCTGTTTTTTTGAGACAGGGTCTCACTTTGTAGTTCAGGCTGGCCCTGAGCTCACTATGTAGCCCAGGCAAGCCTCAAACTCAGCAATCCTCCTGTCTCTGCCTCCCAAGTGCTGGGATGACAGGTTTGAGCCACCACGCCCATCACTGTGCTATGTGGTATTGATGGTTGGTGGGCATGAATCTCCACGCCCAGCATTCTATGTGGTTACTGGGGATCGAACTCAGGGACCTTGTGCTTGCGAGGTAGGCACTGGAACCACTGAGCTAACCCTCCAGCCCAACATTGATGTTTTTGATAACATATGAAAAGCTCAAGGAACCAAAGGGAAAATAATTGAACTACATCAAAGAAGTTTCTTCACAGCAGAATTAACAATAAAACAACCAGAAAGTTTATGATTTGTGAGAAAAATATTTTCAAACTGTATATCTGACAAGGGATCAATAAGCAAAATA
>PVIC010031585.1:0-21166 GCA_004025085.1 Thryonomys swinderianus | reverse complement strand
GCATCACTTGGTCTTCTGACGTACATGTACAGCATTTCCTGCTGTGCCGGTCAGAGTGCAGCGCACGGCTTAGAGTAGTAGCGGACGATAACAGAAGGGACTTTCTAAGGGAGGGTTTACAATGAGCGAGACACCGACGGCGACCGTGCATGTGGCCGGCCGTGCTGGCTTCGCGCGGCTCCCTCCGTCCACGCCGCTGTGTGAGCGGAGCCCGGTCTCAGGCCGAGAGGCCCCCGGAGGGTCACCCGTCTCCACGGCCGACTGACCCTCGAAGCAGTGTCTAGGCCTGGGAAGGAACGTGGAAATTATTAACTGTTTAAATTCAGAATAAGAACAACAACAACGGCAACAATAACAATAATAACAACGACAACATCATCTTTAGAAGTTAATCAAAATGCTTTAATAAGTAATGATAATACATTTATGTTTATTCAAATGTACCCCCTAGAATGAACATTTCAGTGTTGGTTTTCAGTAGTGGAAGGAGCCCGGAGAGCCGTGCCATGGTCTTGTGTGGCTTTTCGCCACACGGTGGTGACGAAATTGTGCAATGGTGCAATGGTGACGGCCGGTTTGACAACGCGCTAGTGTGCCTAGAAAGCGCAGGGAGGTTAATGTCTCTCGAGGCATCAAGACAAATGCAGGAGGTGAACAGACCTGGGAACTTTCATCATTCTGCTGAGAAAACGAAATCCTTTTTTTCCCTTCACTGTACCTTTATATACTGTATAAGGCACATTTAGACACGTTTTTCAGTATCCCTCCCATGACATCTAGAGTGAAATGTTTATGTTCTGAGGAACTGTATACTTTCCTACAAACTTTTATATGTTCAAATATAAAAATAACTTTATATATTACTTGCTCACAAATACTTTTTCTCTTTTTTTTTTTTTTTTTTTTTTGCTTTTTTGGAGACAGGATCTTGCTTTTTGTAGTTCAGGCTGGCCCTGAGCCCACTATGGTGCCCAGGCAAGCCGCCGCGAACTCAGCAATCCTCCCGTCTCTGCCTCCCGAGTGCTGAGATTACAGGCGTGAGCCACCACGCCCAGCATTATATGTGGTAACTGGGGATCGAACTCAGGTCCTTATGCTTGCGAGGCAGGCGCCGGAACCACTGAGCTAATCCTCCGGCCCCACTTTTTCTCTTTAATAACAGATTTTTTAGGATATAATTTACCAAATAAAATTCATCATGTTAAAATTGCGACTATTTTAGCCGGGCGTGGTGATTCATGCCTGTCATCCCAGCACTCGGGAGGCAGAGGCAGGAGGATTGCTGAGTTCGAGGCTTGCCAGGGCTACATAGTGAGCTCAGAGCCAGCCTGAACTACAAAGCGAGACCCTGTCTCAAAAAAAAAAAATTGCGACTATTTTAAAATACTCAACTATTTTATTTTTTTAAAAAATAACTTGACTTTATTAGCACTCAACGGTTTTAGAAAGCTGTCCAGTGAGTACTATGAAGTTTGGAATATCTACATAACCTAAAAAATGACTATTTCTTCCATTTTCTCTTGTCTCTAACAACCAATATACTTCCCATCTGTGTGGGTGTTCCTATTGTAGAAATGCATATACATGTGATTAGATAGTATCAAAATATATGTTCTTCTGTGATGCTTTTTTCACTTAATATACTACTTTTAAAGCTCATCTATTTTCTAATTCATATCAGATGATTATTCATATCTATTAGTCACATCATATTATATTGCATATTTACAGATTCATTGATGGGCATTCAGTGGCTTCTGCTTTTGTTTGTTTTGGCATTAAGAACAATGTTGCTATGGAATTTGTGTACCAGTTTCTGTTAGACTGCTCATTTACACTCTTCTGACTTTTACTCAGGCCTGGAATTTCTGAGTCACATGGCTTTCTATATTTAACTTGGGGAAAAATTTCCAAATTGTTTTCAAATGTGATTTCTCGTTTTCATACCTCCATCGAGAATTCTGGAGTGTTCCAATTCTTCCACATCTGTGACAGCCCTTGTCTCTCTTTCATTTCAGCCCTGCTCATGAGCATTACATGTTATCTTGTGCTTTTGCTTAGCATTTCCCTGTGACTAAAGATAATGGAGGGATGGATCCCTTCACTACCATGTTTTATTTTTGTTTTTATTGCACAAAATTAAGACAAATAATCCTACACAGCTTATCAAGGAAGATACAGAAATGTACTTTCTTGAACATATATAATCCTAATTATGAGGTGGGGAATAATTAACCAAAGATATGACGATGATTATAGTTTTTACAAAGCAGTGAGTGATTCTGTGGTAAGGTATGGCTGCTGGACTCCCTTCCCATGATCCTCCTTTTTCACTTTCACTGTTTATTGAGTCACTTGCTTTCTCCATACATTCAGTGGCCCACAAAGTCATTCATTATTTCATACTTACCAGCTTTTTCTTACAAGCTCTTAAAAGCAGAAGTATTCATCTCTATTTGCCTAGTTTCTATCATAATGGTGACTGGAGAAAACAAATGTAAAAGTACAAAATTACATTGCAGTGCAATATTATAGTACCATATTTGTATCCTTGGAAAGAGAAGAAATTTTGTTTCACATACATTATTACCTTCTCATTACTTTTTTTTTTTTTAAAAGTAGAGTAGTATGTGGTTCAATGTAATATAATTATGTTTGGTAAAATATCAACGTTAGTTTGTAGAACACATGGAATTTGACTTCATTTCAATATTTGTTTTTGAAAACTGAATTTCAGAAAACATCACCTTAAAGTAATTTGATACATAATTCTTAGGAATGCAATTGAAATTTCTCCCCTTCCTTTTAATTATGATAGATATGCCTTTTCATCTCTGCACAGGTAGTTAGTCATACCACATATTCAGTTGAAATCAAGATCTGTGGGGAGAATTTGAACACCTACCTCAAACTGGACCAATCATTATGCCTCTTTTCCGTTTGCAATCAGAAAGGCGTAGGGCTGTGGAGCTCACCCTCAGCATATGTTCTGCTTTGTGTCTAGAGGGCCCCCCAAAGCCTCGCGCAGTTTTGTCCGGGTGGCTTGATCTAGAGTATGTGACGGACTCGTGGTGCCATGCTGGATTAAGGGTGGCTGATGACTAGACCAGTCCACTGATTGCTCTGGCACCACTCTCACCCTGGTAGCCTCGATAGAGTATAAAATGGGCTGAATAATAATTTTAAAAAGCTACTAAGACCCCTCTTTGCCTTTGACAGCTTGTGTTGTTTCTCCTGTGGACGCTTGGCTGCCAACCACCCTTCTGTGGAGCCAGCCGATTGGGGACTGAAGCCTTTATTGAGCTGTGAGCTAAATAAATATTTCCTTTCTTTAACTTTGAGTGTCAGGTATTTTTTTTTTTCTCACCAACAAGAGAAAAGTAACTAAGACAGAATTTAGGACCTTTTGGAAAGGTTTGGAGATGCTGGATGAAAAAGTAGAGCTGGGACAGTCAGGCTGTGCGGTATGGGGTATTCTTGCTGGAACTCAGAAGACCAGAGAGCAGGTGAGGACCAGACTCCGGAGGTTTGTACTGGAAAGGAGGATCGCCCTGGCTGTTGGATCTAGATGATTTTGCGAGATGTCTTGGCAAAGAGTCTGTCTGCATTTTGCCCTTGTCCAAAAGCTTTGCCTAAGACTGAGGTGAAGGGTGGTAGACTAATCTAGCAGCAAAAATTTCAAGGCAGTCTGATGTGGAGGGAGCGAGATGGCTGCTGTTGGGGGCTTTGGGGAGAGCTATGTTGAGAATCCAAGAGCAAAGAGCCCAACAGAACGATGTAAAATATTTCGAGTTTGACCGAAAAGAAGTTCCAGGAAAGTAACTGAAAAGAAGGAACAGAGGAGAACACGGTGGCTGAAGGGACTGTCAAGAAAAAGCCAGTCAGGTCAAAGCGCACAGTAGAAAGGGCGGGCCGAGGGCGTCCCACGCACCAGCCGGACTCTACCCCTTGCAATCTCAGAACTGCAGAAGTGAAAGACTTTGCGTTGACAGCGGCGCCCCCAGCACCGTGTTCGTGAGTGGTGCTGACCCGGAGCCGTCGTGCCCTGAGATTCGGCTTGTAGGCCCCGGGGCTCTAGAGCACAGACAGCAGCAAGCTCGGCTGTCGATCCACCGGCGGGAGACCTTGGCGTCCTCCGTGCGGCGCAGGCTGGTTTTAGGCGCATGCGCAATACGAGCTGTGGGGCGGGAAGGCTTCCGCTCAGAGCTGGGGAGGAGGCCTGGGCGGCGAGGCGGGGCCCGGAGGGCCGAGGCCGAAGGTGCAGCCGAGACCCAAGGCGTGGAGACGCCGGGAGTGTGGATGGTCTGGGAACACTGCAAGGAGGGAGCAGAGCTGGCCGCAGGGAGGAGCTCGAGCCGCCCGGGGAGGCTGAGCTGCGCGCGCCCTCGGAGGGACCCACTTGCTACCGTGCCGGGCGCTGGCGGAGGAACTGCGGGCTTTTGATTCTCGTTTGTAACCTTTGGGATGGAAATGTTTATCTCGCGCCACTGAATATTGGAAGCGTTTAACTTCCTTGTCCTTTATACAGGGGCTTGCAACTAAAAATCTGCCAGAAATCTTAACCTTTAGACTTTGGGCTTGGACTTTTCAGCAGAGCGGAGGCTGTCAGGGCGTGGCACCCTCGGGCTGGCGCTCCTTTTGCCCGAAGGAAGGCCCCGAGTCTGCGGGGGCCGGGGACGAGCTGCAGCCCCCGCATCTAGATGTCTCTTCAGAGCCTCCTGCAGCCCTTTCAGACGTGGCTCCGTCCAGAGTGTGTGGTTTACCAGGGGCGCAGCGCGGGGGCCAAGGGCTCGTGATTAGGGACTCGGTCCGCGGATTGGTTTGGCGCCACCCTCGCTGCTCAGCCCCCAGTTGCGCGCACCTTCTTGTTTCTCCTCTGTGAGGCATGTCTGCCGTCAGCCAGCCAGTTACAGACTGAAATCCATATTCTTTCCTCCCTTTAACTTTGGGGGTTACGCATTTTTTGGTCTCAGGAACAGGAGAGAAGTGGCTGAGACGGTGGTCTCTGTGATTCCATTTTACCATCACACAGCCCAGAGTGCTTCTCTTGCTTGCTGGCTTTGCGTCTTCTATCATGATTAAAACAAAACAAAACAAAACAAAAAAACCCAGTGCGTGATATCTTCACAACGGAGAAATCCCATCCCATGCTGATGTCGACTCAGATTAGTTCAGGAGGTGAGTTCTGTAGTCTTCCTCTGAAATGCCAGGCACACCTGTGTGAAAGCTTGGAAAACGGAACAAAATTTGGGTTTGGTAAAGCAAATGAAAATTTCATAGTGGGTTTCTGGGCAGTAGATTTTTTTTTCTCCACTATCCATTTTTAACTGTCATTAAATCGACCATCTCTGAGGACTAGAGAAGCAAGTTTCTGCTGCTGGCCAGAACAAATTGGACTTGAAACACAGGACCTGCTAACGTTCCTTTCAAATGTGTTTGTTACATAGACGTTTCCGGAGCTCTTTTGGCTTCATCCTAGGTAAATGTGAGACATTTGTTTGTGGGACAGGTGGATTCTGCTGCCGATTCAGCTCGTTTGTAGTGCAATAACGTATTCCTGGTACGCTGAAAATAATCAGTACTTTGCTGATTTACATAACTTGTAAAATCTCTTTTCTTCTTAAAATTTTCTAAACTTTCCCTTGTCATTCAATTTATTTTTATCTCAATAATCATAATAGCTGTTAATACTGAGTATTGTGGAAATTTTAACAATTTTATATATATTTCAAATTATATTTTAGCTCATTTCTTAGACAAAGATAGAGACACAGTATTTTCGTATTTGCCAGTAGCTATAAAATTTTATCACAGAAATTCTGCTCTTTTACTCACATTTTGGAAACATGAAAGATATTTAGTGGTTCTGTTTAATTCTAGCCTATTTGACAGAAAGTTCTGTATTATTCTTTAATCTTCTTGTATAAAATATTTATGCAGCCTTTTATCACATCTTTGATTTCTCTAAAATGGTTCTAAATTTCTGTTGTCAGATTTATTCATAAAAGCTTCTCGGTTTCCATGATATGATGAATTGAAATTAGTTTTGCTTTATATTCATTCATATTCTAAGTTTTTACTATTTTTGGTTAAAATAGTATTACTAATAGTTTCATATATACCTGGAGCTACGGTCTGACTATTTGTGTGCGCCCCAAACTGCTGTGCTGAAATCATTCCCCCTAAGGAAGGTCTCCATGATGACTGGATTCTGAGGGCAGAAAGTTCTTAAAGAATATTTTTGCCCCTGCGAATAGGCCCAGGGAGCTCATCTGCCTCGTCCGCCTGGTGAAAAGACAGTGAGAAGGTGTCTCCCAGGAATCGGAGAGGGTGGTCTTACCGGAGGCCAATTCTTGGGAGTCCTTCTTGGCCTCGGGCTTTAGAACCTTAGGTGGTGGAAGGGCCCGGCCTAGCGCAGCCGCAGCGTGGAGAGCCTGGTTCGAGGAAGGAGATCGGAGCAAGATCTGCCCCGAGGCAGCAGTCACTCGGCCTCCGGGGCCCACCCAGACAGGCCCAGAGCTGCCCTCCCCGTGCCCTGGACGCAGACCCCGTCATGTTCGCGCGGCCCTGACTTCTCAAACACAAAGTGAGGCGGAAGCCTAGATACGAGGCATTTTCTCTTTCTCGTTTGCTGTGCAGGGTACTGTGTGATGGGAGGTATTGATAGACCAGCCTCGATTTTCTGTTTCTGCTTTGCTTGAACATTTTCATAAGTGATTTCTCCATATTTTGAGATAATTACATGAATTCTCCCTTAGAGTGTTATTCGGAGGCAAGTTTTCCCAACGCAGGACTGAAGGTAGTATGGCATAATGATAATTAAAGATTCCTATAATCAAATTATGGAGATTTAAAATCACAAATTTATTAGCTAGCCTGAGTAAACTCTCTGTGCCTTCCACTCCTCACAGATAAACTGATGATTATAATAGGCATTTTTGAAAAGTAAGTGAATTAATATATTTGGAAAAATATTTAGAATATCACAATAAATATACTTATTGTGAAATTTAAAAATGTAAAAACAATTAAGATATATCAAGTACTTGTACCAACTACTCATGATGGATGAATCAATTGACCTGTAGACATTTGCTAATAAAAAATAAATGTGGTGTATATATATTTTAACAAATACACACATATATGTTTACGAGGAAGGTGAAAATAAACATAGAGTTATGTGGAGTAGATAAGATCTCATATGTGATTTTAAACTATTGCTGCTTGGATAATATTTGATCATAACAAGTTTTAAATAGATTGTTGTATTTTATATGATTGTATTTTATTTAGGAATTTTGTCTCTGGGGATAAGCATAATCTTTCAATAATTCCCATTTATATAATTTTCCACTTGTACAGTATGTATATCAAAATTATACTAGCCTTGCCGGGCATGGTGGCTCACGCCTGTAATCCCAGCACTCGGGAGGCAGAGACAGGAGAATTGCTGAGTTCGAGGCTTGCCCAGACTACATAGTGAGCTCAGGGCCAGCCTGAACTACAGAGCAAGACCCTGTCTCAAAAAAAAAAAAGAAAAGAAAATTATACTACCCTCATAAAAGACGCTGTGAGTTTTCATTCCTTTCTGTTATCTACAACAATTTATGCAAGATGAGATGATACAGTGTTTAGTACATTTGAGTTTTCCATTAAAATATTTGGAATATTAACATCCATTTTGTTTAAAAAGGAAACTACCACCTAGAAATAGTAAAAACTTTGCTACTTTGATAAATCGCATTTATAAAAATGTAATAGAGATACAATATTGGGAAACATTGAAAGATTTCTCTCTGAGATAAAAAAATAAGACATCTATGCCAGGTACTGTCATAACTAACATCAATTTGCTAGAGGTATTAACTTGTGTCTTAGATGGAATAAATCTGAAGCCTATGTTTTTATTTCCAGTATTTCCCCACAGATTAAAATTCGACTTGGCACAGTATGAGCTGGCTTTAAAGTGTGTTTCTTATTAGCTTCGACTGCTTCTCCATAGCAGTGCCCCGTCCTCTGATTTATGAGTCCTGCACCTTCTAAATAAAATGTTGCACCTGGGTCCTTCTCCTAGGATCCGCTTTTAGTGTTGTAGGATGGATATCCTTAGGATGGGGTTTGAAGATGAATGTGTTCTCCGCCAAGATGACAACTAGGTCTCTCTCATCAAAGGTGGTACTAATTATCATTCATAGTGCCTTCCACACTGCTTGTGCTGAATCAGTGCGGTGTATGGACAGAGGCAGAAACACTGGCTTATGATCATGTATTAGAGACATAAAACACTGATCATTGACAGGAACATGCATTTGTATATTTGCAGTGGTATCTTTGAAAAGAAAATATATAATTTAAATCTGTCATTTTGTTGCATCATATGCCTAATGGGTGAAATCAGTGGTCTGGGACCCTCAGGGTAGAAATAAGACTTATCCTAACTCCAATAACCCACATGGGAGCTTGTGTTTCTAGGTGAAAAGTTTGACGTCCTGCTGAAGAAAAGGTGAATACTTTCCTGTAATGTGAACAGGAATAGTTTCTACCAGTCCACTGTTTAGTGGTAGACTAGCCCTGCCCCCGAGAATTGTGGCTGATTCTGTGCCATTCTGCACACCTCGACAGCAGACAGCGTGCAGGGAAAGGAAGTTCCCTGAACTTTTACCATCTAGATTTATCAGTACATCCAGAACGTCAGCAAGAAATTCAGGGCCCTGTTCGTTATTATTACTTATGTGCAGTAATGACTCCCGGGCTCCTCTTGCTTCGGCCACTACCTGTGAGATACGAGAGGAGGAGGGCAGGCCATCTGAGGTGTAACCGTGCCTTCCATGCTGAGTGTCTCCTTAGAAGTGTAAAGGCGGGGCCTTGGGCCTCACGCTTCGGAAGCCACACAGGAGGCTCAGGAGGAGCTCAGGGTCTGGTCTCCAGTGTTCGCGACGGTCTCCATGTCGCAGGGAGGTCACGGGGTCTGAATAGGATAGGGGTGCAGTGTAGCAGAGAGAGGTGCAGCACCTAACGCCCCCGTGAATGCCAGGCAACTGTCAACGGGCACCCTGTGTCTCTTTGCCTGAAAGTTGGTTACTGTTGTTGATTTGTTTTCTTCTGAAGAACTGGAGCATATTTTGTATAGAAAACATGTCAGAATATTAGAATAATTAACTCTCCTTGAGAACTTACCTATCCTGTGATCAAAGCAATCAGATCTTAATATGTAATTCTCCTGCTCCATGCTGAGAAATGCATATATTTACATCATTCCCCTAAGTTTTAATATGGGACTGTCCCACGTAGTTCTTATAACAGTCAGTCCTGCAGAGCGATGAACACATAGCTTGTCCTTTGGACCCCGTGGTGATGGTCGGCCGTGATCTTTTCAGGTGCACGTGTGGGCTGTTGCATATGGCGTCGGCTCATGTAATCCTAAAGATTTGAAAGCTGTTCAAGTGAAGGGCTGATTTTAACTCCTAAAAAGGGAAATAGTTCTTATTCATCCTCTTTTGAGAACAGAGCTACATCTCAAATCACGAACATAAGGGTTCATTCCTTTGGCAAAAGACTTTGTAATACCACTTATTTTAAAGTCTCCCCCCCGCCACTAAATCTGCAGCCAGTGGAGTAGTGTACACCTGGGAAAAGAATGTCCCAAGTTACTTCATGCACTAGCCACCAGGTTCCAAGCCTGAAAGCATTCTGACATCAGCAGAGCACAAATACTATCACAGACCCCTGGTAAAATGGCAATTTATGAAATCCCCGAACTTTTAACTCAAATTCCTCTTACAAAAGTGGGTTCTTTGGTCTCAAAGAACCACCCCGTAGTTACGGTTTCCAAGAGAGCCTGTCCGGGGTGTGCCACTTACTGTGGAGCGAGAGCCTGGGGCAGAAAGGCCAAACAGAAAAGGGCAAGACGGTGCCGGGAAGCAACACTCAACCCAACCGTAGTTTGCAAAGAATAATCCAGGCCCCCAAACGCGAGGCTTGCGGGATGGTGGTTTCCATCAGATCCCAGCTCTTCTCACCTGTGCGGTCTCTGGGGACAGAGAAACGGCCTTGGCAGGTGGTGAGATATTGATAGAGCCGCGACTCCAGCTGCTCTACAGGATGTAGCATCTTTCAACTCTTTCTCAACATAGCATCTATCGCTTCCACTGTGGCTATTCAACTGGTTCACAGTTTTAATCACCATCAGGGAAAGTACTCAAAAGTAAACAAACAAAAAGATATTATAGGCCATCATGGACAGTGTATTTAAGAGTGTGCCTGGACTTAGTACAACTGTCATGTGTGTTTTATGTGTTCTTGGCCCTATTCATTGGGTTTTCAATATATGTGTGTGTGTGTGTGTGTGTGTGTGTGTGTGTGTGTGTGTAGCAATTAACTTTATAAAGTCACATAAGATAAAAAACATCTGATACTGGAAAAATAAAAGAGGAGTGAAGGACAAAAGAATTGGAATCTGTTACGTGCAAGGGACAATTCCCTGCACTGACTGCCATCGCTATGGACCGCAAAGATGTACTAATAAAAGTTAGAAAACAGAAGGAAAAGCAGACTGGACCACGGGCACAGCAGGAGCGCCTGGCCCCAGGGACGAAGCCAGGGAGGAGGCCGGAGGCGTCACCACCCAGGAGGGCCGGGCATCAGCCCCGCCAGGCCGCTGCTCCGCCACGCTGCGGCCTCCGCCCTCCCCGCCCGGCGCCGGTGGTGGCCGGTAGAGCAGCTGTGAACCCCGGTGTGCGCTCAGCCTCTTCCCTTGCTGTCACTGCCCGCTCCCCCCACGCTGGGCTTCTCAGACTCGGAAGGCGATCTGCGCACCAGGACTCAGTGTATGTTAGGAGCTGAATAAATATGTTGACTGAGTGAAAAAGACAGATTTTGCCATCTGACCAATGTCCGACGTCCGTGAGAAGATAATCCCTTCAAAGTAAAAGAGAGGGCAATCGATTTTAGGGTAATAGAGATGCTTTTATCCTCTGAGTTGCTGACAGTCATGGCTTCGGGATCCACCCTGCAGCTACCCTCTGAGGCGCATTCACTTGTGCAGTGCTGGTGTGTAATATCAAAATTTATATAATTATCTGAGAAAAGTCGTAAAATACCTCTTTCTTTTCCAGTGACACATCTGTGCGAAACCACATTTTCCTTGTATGCTTCGACCAGAACAGTGTCCTGTAACAGATTAAATGAGAGCGCAGACGGGGTCCAGTTGTTTACTATGTTTACAAATGTGAGGAAAGACTGCTCTTCGCACTGGTTTGCTTTGGAAAATATTATGTTTAATAAATATATGTTAGTTATAAAAAAAAGTATTCATGACCATAAGGGAGGGCCACCAGCGCGTACTGATGTCTTGCCGAGGGGCGAGCTTCATTTTCCTGCTCGGTTTCCCCCTCGTGCGCAGCTTTGGCCCGCGTCCCGGGGGCTCAGTCGGCGGCTCCTGGGCCTGAGTCTGAGTCCGGAGACCGGCGCGGGAACTCCCAGGGGACCCCAGGTTCTGCCACCGGTACAGTCCGGCGGTCTGCGCCGTTTCATCAGATGTCTCCAAGAATAAAACAGATCGCTGCATCTTTTATTCTGTCCATGTAAACGGGCGACTGCGTTGTGGAGTTTCTTCCCTTCGAGGAAGCAGGTGCCTGAACGCGGTCCTGCTGTGACCGGGCTGCTCGGGGCCCCGGAGGGCGCGCCCGGGAACTCTGCCGGGGGCGCAGGGGCATCGCGGGGCCCCTCCTGGGACCGCGCCCCCGGGCCTCTTGTTCCGGCCTGCTTCCCCTCTGCTGCGCGCACAGGCCTACAGGGCATCTCACAAAACTGGTGGCAAAAGCAGCTCTTAACTGTCCCGGCCTCCGGCCCTTAACACACATGCTTTTTAATTTTGATTTTGTAACTAACTTCTTCGGCATTTACAGTAGCGTGGAGCTTTTGTTGTTAGAGGACCACGTTGATAAAAAAAATCCTTAATTTTGGCTTTCTCCCCTCAATATCTCACCCCTACTCCCTCTGGCTCTCGGGTGGACCCGTCGAATACCTCATAGATGGACGTTTCTTATCTCAGCTTTTGATTTGAGGGCAATTTGTAAAACAGTATATAATTTTCCTATTTAGCAATGTTTTTATCATGTCTCAGTTTTGAGGGTCACGCATGTTCTTTGGCCTTTCAGAAATTTTGTGTTACATTGGTCATAATTATCTTTAAATATTTCAAAGTCTTTATAGATGAAATGTTTAAAGTTCAGACATCCAGTTTTTTAATTTTCTTAATAGGTACTCCTTCTCTCTTGAGTTTATATGAGTCACTCTTGTGAGGAACAGATTAATGTTCATCTAAATCTGCCAAACATATTTATGTAACGTCTTCTTATCTTATTTTTGTGTATGGAGAACACAATGCCATCACCATGTTACATACTGATATTTATGGTTGATACCTTTTTTGTTGATTATTTTGGAGTTGGGTTATTAAGTATATTAAAGTTAAAAAAACCAGCTTTTGTGCTTTCAAAAACAGTGAAATAGTTGAGGTGTTTGCCTTACTTGCAATTACACTTGCTCTAAGCCAAAAGGCTGAAAAATGATTTATTTGTAATTAAGTGAGGTGACATAGTAACATACCTCATGCTTCATTGATAATGACAATGTAATGATACAATGTGGAAAACATCAGATCTATAGAAAAAGTACAGTTCATCACACATTATGACACTATTTACCACAATCCCAATGTTTGCTGCTACTTCTGAAAGTTTAATTTCTAGCATAACTTAAAAACAAAACCTTTAAAACATGTGGATTACTTTCCAGAACAGTTTCTGGGTGTCAGTGTCTCCTGAGTCCCTAAGCATTCCGTCCTCTGTTCTAGAGGGAGGGTCTACGGGCCTCCTGTTTGCCTGTTTAGCAAACGCGAGGTCCCAGGTTTGATCCCCAGTGTTAGGAAGGAGAAGGAGACAAAATTCTGAGATGACAACGACGGTGAAGAAGAAAAAGAAGGAGGAGAAGGAGAGGAGGAGGAGGAAGAGGAGGAAGAAGAGGAAGAAGAGGAAGTGGGAGAAGATGTACATTATCCCGAAACAAAGTATGATAGTGCCTCATTCCAAAGATCTGCAGACACACAAGACACCTGTACTATTTCCCAACCTGAACTAAATCAGCTTTAGACTTTTTCTGTTTCAAAAGATTGTGATACTGTATTACTTTCTTGCTTCTTTCTCTGGGGTTAACTGCTTTCATTTCCTATTGTATAAGATGGCTAGTGATTTTGACAACTCCTAGGCTTTCTTCTTCTTATATTTCTTCTAAAAATGGCTGATTTCCATCTGAAACACAACTCTAAGGCATTTATACATGATGATTTACATAATTACATAAAATATATTCTAATTTTCATCGTGGTTTATACATATAAAGCCTAATTATCAAAGATTTAACAATTTTCTAGATTAATTTTGTATTTATTTTTAGTTCAAGTCTCTGATAGTTATTTTATATTTTTCATATAATTTGTCCCCTTGAATTTTTTCAAATATCAGTTGTCTAAAATAGGTTTATTTAGGTAAATACTCCACAAGCATGTAAAAATAACTCTTGTCCTCTGCTGATTAGTTGCACTGATCTATTTGTTTGATTGTTTTTATTTATTTTTCCTTTTAGTACTAAGGATCAAACTTTGTTGCTGAGAGGCAGACACCGGAATTACGGAGGTAAATCTCAGGGTCTTTTAGGTTTATTTGATCAGTTTAATATTGAGGAAGACTTCTATAGTGTATTTTTCTTGTATGAGTATGCTGTCAATCATAAGAGAAATGAACTAAATTTGCCACTTTGATGATAAATATGTTAATTTCTGTGGTAATTCTGGCAACTTTTGTTTTTTATATTGTTTAAAATATAAATATATTTTTATCACAGCTGCATAGACATTTTCAATGGTTACCATATTCTGGTGGGTTAATATTCTTATTTTGCAATGTCTTTAGCCTTACTTGTATTTATGTGGAGAAACTAGCTTTTTAAACTAGTTGTGTACATTGTATAATTTTTATGTTTTAGTTTAAAGATTCCGTGTTATAAACTGAATTGGACTCCTTGTATGCAATGTATATTTCAGAATGTCGTGTGTATTTTGTTACTTTAGAAAAGATTCAGGATTGTAAATCTTACTACTTCAGTCACACAAAAATAATTGTGTCTACAACAGGGTCTCTTCACTCATAAAACTACTTGTTTTCTACTGCCCATTTGAGAATCCTCTTTGCCTTTTTGTTGCTCAGCAAAATAATTTTTAATTCTTTTTTATCTCCCCAATCAGGTTACTAGAAACTATTTCATTGTTACAAGATGGCTCACGTACAACAGTATGCATTTGAATTTATTAGCACTTTCAAGTTTTCTTACTAAAAAAGATATTTCAATACTCTTCATACAGAATAACTCCATTTAACTTCATTTTGGCTGTTAATAGCTATTTAATTTTTTACATGCTTTATGTTCCACAGACTTTATTATGATGATTTAACCCAACTGTTCCATTTTCATTTACTCTTAAGTCTTCTTTCCTTTGTTCTGCTTTTCTTCCTACATTATTGTTTCTATCTAGGACAATTTTCTTCCCATCTGAGGGATAAACAGATTTGCTGAAGTCAAATTCTTGCTGCTTCTTTGTCTGGTAAGGTAACAGAGCCTTTATTTCATATTACTTTTGAAATTGTACAGATTTCTAGAGTGAATTAGGTTAATCTTTTCCAAAATGTCCATTATAAATTGCAGATGTAAATGGTAAAACTATTTGAAAGTACCAAGTAGCTTCCAGAATTATGAAGAACTAAGAAGAATATTGGAGAGTCATTCACTGAAAGGGACAGTGTGGCTAAGCTTCATGTGGGTTATGTTACATCTGTGCCATCAGAGCACATTCTGGCTTTTGGAACGAAGCTGTCGAAGTTTATACAGATGTGGACTCTGTGACTCAAGGAGTCGGGGGAGTGTGGGCCCTTCCACGCTACCAACATTAACAGGGCACACATTGCCTAAGGTGACATGCACAAGGAGAGGAGTCCAAAATTGTGTGCGGCTTACAGGCCAGTTCTTAGATGTCTTTGTTAAAGAAATTTTAAGGAGCTCAACAGAAAGAAAGGAAAGCTGATAGAACTGACTGATTAGAGACTTTTTCTGCTGCCCACATGGGGAGAAAGGCTTATATGTGGATTTTACCAATTTACCTTCTTATCGTGACAGAACTGTTACTCTTAAGATGAAAGTAACTGAGTGACAATCCTTACAATATGTCACCCAAGGTGCCCATAACATAAGAAAATTACTCGCACCTGTAGAGCAAACCAGCAGAAATGCATTGTAGGGTACCTTGGAAATTCTTAGAGAAGTTTATGAATTATCAGTGGAAATTATGAAATCTGAATATCACAAAGAAAAAAGCAGTTCTGTAAAAAGAGAAGATAGTGGCCACTAACATTTCAGAAGCTGAAAAAGGACAACTGTTATTTAAAATTTAAGTAAATAAGGACAGAATATCCCTAAATATGGTAACAAATCTAAAATCACAGATTGTGGAAGGGCCAAAAGTCCCACATAAGATCAATGCAAGGAAACCGCACCAAGGCATATCACAGTGAAACTACTGAAAACCAAGATAAGAAGAAAATTTTGAAAGTAAGCAGACAAGTGACACATTATGTGACGCTGATAAAAATCACAGGTGGCTTGGGCTGGAGATTTAGCTCAGTGGGTCCGGTGCCTGCCTTGCAAGCACAAGGTCCTGAGTTCAATCTCAGTAACCACATACAATGCTGGGCGTGGTGACTCACGCCCACTAACAGTCAACCAGCAATCAGCATCACATACCACAGTGCTGGGCGTGGTGGCTCGCACCTGTCATCCCAGCACTCGGGAGGCAGAGACAGGAGGATTGCTGAGTTCGAGCCTTGCCTGGGCTACATAGTGAGCTCAGGGCCAGCCTGAACTAAAAAAAGAGATGCTCTCTCTCAAAAAAAAAAAAATCACAGGTGGCTTTCAACCAGAAGCAGCAGAAGTTGAATGGGAATGGGAAAGCATGACTGAGAATTGAAGGAGAAGGTCAATACAGAAATCCATGTTCATCCAAAATATAATAAAAACCTAACAGTGGAATGAAAACATCCTTCAGGAAATAAAATGCTAAGGAAAAGCAATCAAGCAGGCCTATATCTAATGAGTGCTAAAGAGAAATGTCATTACACCGAGGTAAATATCAAGATAATGAGGTTGGTAAATAAAATGTTGCTGGTGGACATATCTAGATTTTATGTGATATGCTATAATGACAGTCTAATGTCAAAGTTCAAAATACTGAAATAATGCAAAATATGGTTTCTCATGATGAACCGTTAAGCTGGAAATTGGAGCAAATCAAATATGAAAATGCTAATTAATTGGAAATTAAGCAACAAACTTTCAAATTATAGGCCAAAGAAGCAATCCATAATGAAATTCTAAATACCTTGAAGCTGAATGATAAGGAATATACAATATAGGAAAACTTCACGAAATGCTGTTAGGACAACATTTCAATGTCAAGGAATTTTTTAAATTATAAATATTGACATAATTTAAAAAATATTTTAAATGTTTTCCTTCAAAAGCAAGAAAAACTAAAGACAAGTAGAAAGGATGCAGAACAGGAATACACAAAATGGATAAAAGGAACATTGGAATAGAGGAAATTAGCCAAAATTTAAAATGATTTTTTGAATGCTAAATGAAGTTATTAAACATCAAGCAAGATGAGTCATGAAGGAGAGAAATGAAATTTATAAATTCAAGAAGCAAGAGGAACCTGAGCATTATTTCCTATGGCTTTGGTAGTTTGAATTACCATTGTATTTAATTATTTTTCAACCTGGTTTTTAACAGTGCTAATCAATTTCTACACATTTAAAAATGTACATGTTTGGGTTACCTGAAGCTACAACTCAGTAGCATGGCAGTTTTGGTAGACAAATAAAGCAATCACGATCATCCCCAGCAAGTTCTGACGAGGAAAATTAAAGTAGAAAATCGGATTTCAGGGTCTGTGAATTTGCACATATATGCTCTATCAGGTTTGAATACAGGCATCTGCATAAGGACACATGGAGTCAAAAATCAGTGTTTTAAAGAGATAACAAGAAATCAAAAGTGGGCAGCTCAGTGCTTCCCAATGAGCTTAAATATATCATCAGTACCTCAGGATTTTGCTAAATTTATGCTTCACTCCTGTCAGCGTCTTGGCTTTATTCTCTGAGTTACAGGACATCTGCTGTATTTTAGGCATTGTATCCATGTTTCCTGAAAGGGAAACAAAAGGCTCTTTTTCTGTGTGTTTTTACAAAGAATTACGGTTTCTTTAGAAAACTCATCATGTGTTTTATTGATCAAAATTTGTTTAAAGATGCATCTTTGAAGTCATTCCTCAGTAAGATTACACTTCTAGTTTAGGCAGCACATAATTCATTTCCCAGAAATGCACTGTATTTGTGGGAAAAAAAAGAGGGTGAGGGTGAAATTCTGGACGAACACCGGGCAGTTTTGTTGCAAACAGCTAGTGTGAGCCAGCCGTTTTCAAACTACGGGAGGACCAAGCAGGCTCAGATCCACGTCCTGTAACCCCGTATGAACTATAAAATCTGGACGTACTTCTGTCCACAACATACACTGTACCTGCATGGAATTTTTTCCCATTAAGTTAAATGGCACATTTAGAGACACAGTGTGATCACACTCATCATTGGGAACTTGTACCTGTCCGTCTCCGAGACGGTTGCTGTTGAGAAAACGGCCAACAGCAAGTGCTGGCGGGGCTGTGGGGAGAGAGAAAACCTGCGTTCGGTTTAGAACAAAGGCTGGGAAACAGAAAGCCACTCATCTCCAGAAATAAACAGATTTATTATTTTCCTGTCTAGACATTATGCGCAACTTGTAGTTTGAGCTGCAATTTGCAATTGGATGTGGCCTTCTCCCCTGATGAAGAACACAATATAGGAGAAGAGTTTTTAGAACTTTGTGACCTTCAATTTCACCACCTATAAAAGGGGCCATCCGAAGAGTGCCGTTATTAAGTAGAGTTATTTCAAGACTGACAGAGACAGTGTGTATAAAGCACTCAGTACTGTGGTTGGAATATTCAAGGGATTAAGTGTGTCCTCCATCTCCATAGCTGAAACCCTAACCCTAAAGGGATAGAACTTGGAGGTAAGGTCTCTGGGTGGCAATTAAGCCACTAAAGCAGAGTCCCTGTGAGTGAACCTTTGCGTGGGTAGAAGGCGAAGGAAGGGGCTCTTGCTGCCTTTTCCTCCTGGGTGCAGGGACAGTGTGAAGATGGCCATCAGGAATCAGGCTCTCTGCAGACACTGAGTGTCTGGTACTTGACCCTGGGTTTCCCAGCTTCCGGAATTGAGAGAAATAAATGTTTGTTATTTGTCACCCATCATGCGTGATTGTGTCTAGCACCTTGAATGGATTAGTACGTAGCAAGAACTCAAAATTAGCCAGTATCGTGACTAAAGTGAATATCAAAAAAGCAGGTCTGTGGGATGGTTGTTTTGAGTTACTGTTCAGTGTCTAATATGAGGGAGAAGGAATAGCGGAGAGTAGAGGCAGGTGAGACTGTGGTCTCGGTGACATTTTTCTTCCCCAGATCTCATGGGAAAGTGGAGGATACGTTGCACTATAGACTTAGCTCCACTTAAAGCGATAAGACCAGTCTTTTACAACACCTCATCATCCTGTTGTTGTGGGTTTGCCCTGGTGTTGTAGAGATAAGTTTTATGCTAGAGAATCTCCACTGGGTCTAGAACAATCGCTCAGAAACCAGACCCTTTTTTAGCAGCCCGTTTCCTTTGTACCCAGAACACTGGTGCACGGACGGAGCAGAGGGGCTAGGTAGGCTCCACTTGCTGGGCAGACAGCCTTACCCAGGTGGGCCTGGGGCACTCAGGTCTGGCCTGGGCACAACGTCTGCAGTGTTATAAGAAGTCACTACCAATGAATGACTGGCTTTTACTTCTATATTTTATATCATGGCTGTAACTGATACTTAAAATCTCCTCTTTGTCTCAAAGCCCCTCCCAATGGAAAGCCATCCTGCACTAGATGACAGGACCAGTCTATGACTGGAGATTATCCACCAGCTTTTTATGAAGTTGTGCATTTTGTACTTGGTTTGACTTTAATCTGAGGCAGGAAAAACACATCTACATGCACACACACACACACACACACAAACTAGTACATAATCTAAAGGGCAAATATATTTCTCCTTGTTCTCATTATGTCGCAGAAAAGCCCTATATCTTCAGAGTCAGCAAGACCAATTGTACTACCCCGGCCACCACTCTCTTCGCCTCCTGATCAGTTGGCTGAGGGAGCCCAAGTTCTCCTGGGAACCTGGAGCTTTATAATTAGGGCTTTGCTGAGTTTTCTCCCAGAAGAATTTCTTCCTGTGACAAACACCTCTGCACATGCAGAATGCAAATTTGTGTGGACAAAAGAATCACGCTTTTCCTAAACGGGTCACCAGGAATCACCACCATAAGGAAGCTCAGCCCTGCTTTAATCCTTGCATTCCATGACCTCTGTTCTTACTACTAATTAGAATATTATAAAAAAGCTATCAATATCAAATGTCCATATGTCTTCTAATATAGTTGCAGGTACTCAACGAATGGTACCTCTAAGTAAGACACAGTTGGCATTTCTGAAAAACTCTGCTGTCTCAGATTGGCATCCAGGGAATAGTTTGGTCTGAGGCAGGAAGTAGTTCATGGTCAAATGAGTGGCTTTGGATACAGCGAGGGCCTCGGTTCAAGGAAATGTGAAACACAATCTTAGAGGAGTAGATTGCACATCTCTGGGACTAATAGTGGTGGTGGGTGACACACCGCACAAGAAAATCAAATCTATCCCTGAGGCCCTAGCCAGGTAGGTAATTTTCCTGTCCAAGGTCAGAGGGATCCAAGGAAATTATTTTATTATGACACAGGAGGTGTCAGCCTGGGGAACGTTCTGTAATGAGAATCTCAGTGAGTTGTTCTTGTTTTGGGTTCATAAATTCAGCATCCATAATAGCTATTAAAATATGCAGTTTTCATTTTTAAGATCAAGAATTTTAAGTTTAGACTATTTTATAATTTCCAGGGTATCTGAGGGCAGACACACATTAGGCCTAGTGACCAGAGAATTATATTCCTTCTTTTTTTTTTTTTCATTTATTTTTCAAAAGCTGCTCTCCGTTAGGCATCGGTGTGCAGCACAAGGGTCCTCTAACTTGGTGTCAGTCGCCAGCCAGCGAAGCCACTTCCGCCGGCTGTGCGTCTATGATTGATTATCCGTATCGCAGGGCGGCCTCTACCTGACTGTGCGGCCTGAGTCTGTCCCTCGCTGGGCTTCTTCTCACCCCTGCCTGTGAGGGCTGCCCTCAGCTGAAGGGCAGAGAAGCGGCGGTGTGTGTGGGGGCTGCATTCAGTGCCACGGCGTGTTCTCTACACGCTGTGCACAGGAGGCTCCGCGGAGGTCCGGAGCGCACGGAGGGGAAGGTGCGGGTGAGATCGGTCTCCTGGTACCCGTCCGGGCGGCCTGCACACGCGCGGGGCCCTGTGGGGCCGGGTGTGTGCTGTCTGCAGTGTCCAGTGCCTTGCTGCTGACCTTGGGGCCTGTCGGTTTCAACAGCACCTATTTCTTAACAGACAAGTCCGTTCACGTCTATATTAGATGCTCTGTAACCTGATGCTCTCAGGCTGAGTACCATTCCAAAACCTGTATTTCTTTAAATACAACTCCTTCATTTTAGGAAAGCTTTAGGTTTCCAAGAAAATTATCAAGTCAAGGTTTGTAGGTTTTTTTTTTAAAGAAATTATGCACTAGTATAGTTGTATCATTATTAATATTAATAGCTAAGACCCATACTTTATTCAGACGTCTTAGGTTTTTTTTTTTTTTTTTTGAGACAGGGTCTCGCTTTGTAGTTCAGGCTGGCCCTGAGCTCGCTATGGTGCCCAGGCAAGCTGCTGCGAACTCAGCAATCCTCCTGTCTCTGCCTCCCGAGTGCTGGGATGACAGGCGTGAGCCACCACGCCTGGCCAGACTTCTTAGTTTTTACCTAAGACTCTTTTTCTGCTCCAGGTTCCCGTATAAGATAACA
>PVIC010031584.1:0-21248 GCA_004025085.1 Thryonomys swinderianus | reverse complement strand
CAGGGATGTAGCTCAGGGGCATTGTATCTGCTTGGCAAGCGCAAGCGCCTGGGCTTGCCATGCCCCGACCTGAAGCTGGGTTTCTATCTCATGACCACTTGTCCTGGGCATTTCAGCAACAGAAAACACTTCACCTTGTCTGCTCTACTGATATGGACAAATCTAACATGAAAAAAGCTTTTTTTTTTTTTGCTTTTTGAGACAGGGTCTTGCTTTGTAGTTCAGGCTGGCCCTGAGCTCACTGTGGTGCCCAGGCAAGCCGCCGCGAACTCAGCAATCCTCTTGTCTCTGCCTCCCAAATGCTGGGATTACAGGCGTGAGCCACCACGTCCAGCATTGTGGTATGCGGTGTTGATTGTTGGTGGGCGTGTCTTCACGCCCAGCATTCTATGTGGTTACCGGGGATCGAACTCAGGACCTTGCGCTTGCGAGGCAGGCACCGGAACCACTGAGCTAACCCTCCGGCCTAGGAAAAAGCTTTTTTAAAAAGAGGATTACAGGGTCAGAGATTTAGCTCAGTGGTTCTGGCGCCTGCCTCGCAAGCGCAAGGTCCTGAGTTCAATCCCGGTAACGACATAGAATACTGGGTGTGGTGACTCATGCCCACCTGCCATCAATACCACATACCACAGTGCCGGGCTGTCGTGGCTCATGCCTGTAATCCCAACACTCGGGAGGCAGAGACAGGAGGATTGCTGAGTTTGCGGCGGCTTGCCTGGGCTCCATAGTGAGCCCAGGGCCAGCCTGAACTACAAAGTGAGACCCTGTCTTAAAAAAAAAAAGAGGATTACATCAGATATTAGGAACAGAAATACTTGCCCACAATGGTTAATTACAAAAGTGTAACAAAGTGATATCCTTCCAAATTTGGGCAGATAATTGCTAGGTAAACGATTTTTTTTTTTTTTTGAGACAGGGCCTTGCTTTGTAGTTCAGGCTGGCCCTGAGCTCACTGTGTAGCCCAGGCAAACCTCAAACTCACAGCAGTCCTCCTGCCTCTGCCTCCTGAGTGCTGGGATGACAGGCGTGAGCTACCATGCCCAGCACTGTAGTGTGTGTACTGACTGCTGGGATTATGGGAATGAGTCACCACGTCCGGCACTGTGGTATGTGATTACCTGGGATCAAACTCTGGACCTTGCGCTTGTAAGGCAGATGTCAGAACCACTGAGCTAAATCCCCAGACCTAGGTAAATGCCCTTATAGAGATGTGGTGCCACATACCTGTGATCCCTGCAATTGGGAGGCTGAGGCAGAAGGATCACTGCAAGTAATTAGCCCCAAGTGAACATTCAGTCCCAGCTCCTCTCTTCCCTGAGCACAGGGTGCTATAAATTTGGTTTTTCTGGCAACCAGCTCTGGCCTCCAGGAATTACGCAGCTAGGAGGAGCTGCAGTCCAGCGGAAGGGAGCTTATTCTGAATGTCGTGTCCACCCAGCACTCCTAGTGCTCAGGGACGCCAAAGAGTTCAGGAGCTCAGTGCCTGTGACTGAGGACTGTATATGGTATCACAATACCCAGACCCCACAATAACTAGGGCCACAGTGGGTTGGGGGTATGGAGTGAGGTTTTCAAAGCCGGAAGCAGCAGCGCTGATTAGTGGTGGGCCCTGTGGATTCCACCAGTGTCAGTGCCGGGACCCGCTGAGGGGGAGCTGCAAGACTGCTGGGCGGCAGTTCGTGTCCCGGCATCGCCCGGCGGCTGGTCAAACTGGACACTGAAGACTCATCAAGTGGGGTGCGGGCACCTGTATTCTGTGAGTCAATGCTCAGCTCCTGCACGATTTGCACCAAGACTTTCCTCTCTCCTGCGGAGCAAGCAGGACACAGCCTGAGACAACCAAAGTCCATCTTGCCTTCCAGTCACCTCGACTATGGGAACATCTGCTGTCCTGGTGCTCAAGATTTCTAAGACACAGGCACATATGTAATCGGCACAGTGTGCGAAGGACCATTCACCTGCAGGCTTCTCGTGGAGCCAAAAGCAATCGGGGCTCGCCTCGGGGGTACAACGGCTCTGCCTCTTGCCGGCTAACTTGGAATCGTCAACATCTGCACAGAGAGCCCTGAAGAGGATACCAGAATTGGACTTTTAATCCCCTGCTTCCTGAAGGTCTATGAAAAATAGTGATTTCACGTTTAGCAAATACAGGGAAAGCAGAGGGTGCGCAGCAGAGCCAACGAGCTGTCTGTGCCTCTCACGCGGAGCCACGGCCTGGGCGTCCGCCAGCCGGAGCGGGCTCCTTCCGAGCCAGCCGCCTCCCGGCCGGCCGTGTAACGGGGCTGTTCCGCGGGGCCGGCGGCAGACGGGGTCCCTCCGCCGGAGGACAACCCAGAGGAGGGGCCTGCGCCGTCGGCCAGGACCTCGTGGGAGGCCGTGAGCCCAGCGTGGACACCGCTTCCATCGCGCGAGTGGCCCAGCACGCAGAGAAGGCTTCTGCGGATGTGTGCCGCCCACTCTGCCGGAAGGCTGCCTCTGCCGGGCACCGGAGCGGGCGAGCAGGTTTGTGAGGAGGGCAGACCGCGGCCATGTGGGCGCCTGGAGTCCCGGCGCGCCGTCCCGTCCGGAGCTGACCACCGGAGGCGCGGAGGCTGGCACCGCAGCCCGGCTCCCGGGCCCCGACGTCCTAGCTGACGCCTTCGTATGTCCCGCTTCCGGCTTGCCTGCTCCTGTGCGTACTGCGCCACCCGTGCCGGGTTCCAGCCGGTCGGAAAGGCGGCGTGGTGGCGGCGGCGGTGGGGCTGCAGGGACAGGGCCTCCCGCTCGCCAGGGAGGGAGGCGGCGCCAGGCGCACAGGAGCCTGTCGGACGGGCGGGCCTGCCCGTGTTCCGACCGCCGTGCTTTCTTCATAACCAGGGAGAAGGGCCGGGTCGCTGGGCCGTTTCCGCTCTGCCTCGTCATTCCGTTAAATTCAAGCTCCTACCCCGGAGACGACGCTGCACAGGCGCCGGCCCTCAGGCCGCCCTCCCGCCCGCGGCGCTCCGTCCCCGGGAGGCGGCGTCCCCGCAGGAGCGGCCGGGAGCTCCGCAAGGGCCGCGCGGAACCCGGGCGGCTCGGGCGCCGGCAGGGAAGCCTCAGCGCGCTCCGCTCCCGGCCCCGGAGCCGCCGGGGGGCGCACCTCCAGGGAGGCCCTGCGCCCCTCGGAGGGAGCCGGGCCGGGCGGGGCAGGAGCCCGGGCACCGACCGCGACCCGAGCCCCGCTCGGCTCCCCCTTCCGGGAAAGCGGCGCACTGCCGAGCAGGCCCGAGCGCCCCCTGCCTTCCCGTGTGCGCGCAGACGCCGCCGGGCAGCCACGGCGTCCAGGGCGCCCCCGCCGCGCCACTCTTGCGCCTCGGAGCCGCGCGGCCCGTGCAAGTCCCACAGAACGTCTGCGTGTGAGTTCGCGAAGGGCCCCTGCTTCCAGAGCACCCACAGGAGTCGGATGGAGTCCTCTCCCGCTCCCTGCGGTCGGGCCCCGCGAGGCCTGCCCTCTCCCCACACACCGTCACCTCCTCAGCCAGACGGCGGGTCCCGGCGCCCTACCTCCCGGGCCTGGGGCACCGCCTCCTCCCTGAGTACGACTCGTGTTTGCGCCCCACCGCGGAGGCCAGGCCCGTGCTCTGTCTCCAGGTCCGTGTGCGTGCTCTCCGCCTGGTGACCTGATGGCTGCGCCCGTCCCTCGCGTTCTCGTGTTAAACCAGACGCACCTGGGCACTGAGTGCGAATGCTACCACCCGAGTCACTGGCGCCCGGCCCGGCTTTGCAGGACGGCTGCCGCCGAGCGCGTACTCAGTTCCACCGTGGCCGAGGCCTCAGGGCGGAGCCTCCCTCCCGGGTTTCCAGCCTGGGTGGCTCCTGCTCTCCAGCGGGTGGCGCACTCGCTTCACCTGCCTTTCGCGGGGCCTCTGCCGGCAGACTCGCACCGGAGCATCTCCACGCTGCCTGGCTGACAGCGGCCCCGGCAGGGTCTCCAGGCTCCCGTAGGAGCCGACTGCCTCCTCCTCCAGCTGCCAGGCCAGGCCTTCAGCTCTCCGCTGTGAGGACGTGGAGTCTGCCCACGGCCCAAGTGGGATCGAAGGCCAGTTCATCCCGCTGAGCCCTGAGATGACACGCGGTCTGGCTGGCTGCCGGTCGCACCCTTGTGAAAGCAGAAGACCGAAGTCACTCTGCCCCCTTTTCTTTTTTTTTGCTTTTTGAGACAGGGTCTCGCTTTGTAGTTCAGGCTGGCCTTGAGCTCACTATGGTGCCCAGGCAAGCCGCCGCAAACTCAGCAATCCTCCTGTCTCTGCCTCCCGAGTGCTGGGATGACAGGCGTGAGCCACCACACCCGGCATTGTGGTATGCGGTGTTGATTGTTGGTGGGTGTGAGTCTCCACGCCCAGCATTCTATGTGGTTACCAGGGATCGAACTCAGGACCTTGCGCTTTCAAGGCAGGCACCGGAACCACTGAGCTAACCCTCCGGCCCTCTGCCCCCTTTTTTGAAGCCGTGAGTCAATGAGTGCAGGTTGCTTGAAGGCGGTAAACCTGTAATTTACGTGGAAAAATCGGTAACAAATGCAGTGGCGTATCAGTGGTGCATGTCTTTCTTCGGGTGAGCAGGGACAGCGCTGTCTGTGTTCCCACTGTGTGAGACAGTGTCCAGCCAACAATGCTCAGGACGACTGTAATGGATGTGAGTAGCCTTCATACAAAGTAGAAGGGCCCTGCTTGGTCCTCCATGGTTAAAGGACGTCACTAGCTGTCTTTTAGCCAGGATTTATCGAGCTCTTGCTGAGACTGTCAGTTCTGTGCGAGGCACTGAGGGAATAAAGAAATAACACGACCCAGGAGTTGCCCTGTTGTGCTGCAAAATGGAAACCCAGGGTCCGACTTGAGTTCAAGCCTCAGTCCTGACTCCCAGTAGCCGCGTGACGGAGGGCGGTTTCCTTGGCCCCTTGGGACATCAGCCCTCCTCTTAAAGAGGAGAGAGTGGCTGTGGCTTGCGGTCGTTGCGAGAACGACGTGCCTGGCGCCATTGCCCTGGAAGACGTGACCGCCGCGGCCCTGGAAAGCCCGGACCCGCTCCGGCGCCTGGCCCGGTCTCCAGGCGTCTGTCTTCTGGCCGAGGCGCGGATGTGAACAGCGGGCCGAGCGGGCGGCTCTGTGCAGCCCCCCGGAGGTGCCCTGGTGCTTCGCCGGCCCCGTAGACCCAGCCAGGCGAGCGGAGCAGGTGCGCTTCACATCTGAGCGGCAGGACTGGTCACTCAAGGGACCGTGAAGCGTCCGGCCTGAGCGCCTCCCCGGCCCACGCTGCCCAGGCAGACGCCGTCTCCGCAGCCCGCTGCGCCCAGGCGTGCTATGTCTGTGTGCGCCCACAGCGCCTTCAGATGCGGCACAAGCTTTTTTCTTTTATTACTGTAAATCACCAGTGGCTACCACACAGCTTGCTTCATCATCTACACACGATAAATTGTTCTTGAGGCTACGAATAAATGAACTCTACTATCATTCAAAGAAAAGACGAAAGTGAGGTCTGTTTTAAAACTGCATGGTGGGTAGTAAAGCTTCACGCGCTGCCACCTCCTGCTGAGGACGGCCGGTGGCAAGGAGCCTGCGGAGCGGGCGCCGGGGGCCTCGGCCTCACCGCACTGGAGGAAGGCCTGACCGGCGGAGGGCGCTGCCGCCGTTCTGTCCCGCGGCTCCCGAGTGGGCGGGCGGGTCAGGAGCTGAGCGAGAAGCCGGAGCCTCGGCCCCAGACCCCGAAGAGGGGGAAGACCTCCCGGCTGAAGGCGGCCGTGAAGGTGTGGATGTGCTCCCGCGTGGCTGCATTGCAGAAGGTCACCCAGCCCACCTCGTAGTCCAGGGAGACCCGCAGCTGCCTGGGCTGCTCCTCCACGGCCAGCCGGGCGGGGAAGGAGCCCAGGGCGGACACGAAGCCCCAGGCCAGCCGCACGGCCCACACGCCCTCCTCGGGCCGCAGTTGCAGCTCCCCCTTGCGCCGCACGGCCCCGCTCACCACCCCCACAGTGCAGCTGCCCCCGTGGGCCAGCTCCACGCTCACCACCCACGTGTGCCTCCCGCCCGTGAAGCCGCGCAGGCCCAGCACACAGGTGGCCCGGTCAAAGCGCAGGGGGCTGTCGGGCGAGTTCTGCCACTTGTAGGAGAACTGAGCTCGCTGGTGGTCCTCAGACAGGAGCAGCTTGGGGTGGGAGGTCTGGGGGTCCAGAGAGATGTGCGCTGGGGAAAAACAGGGACCTTCAGGGGCGGCTGTGCCCGGCCTCCCTCCGCGCCCCGCTGGTGCCCGCGTGCGCCGGGCTGCCGCACAGCTCCCCGGGGCCGGTTAGGGACAGACGTGCGGCGCCAGCCCCTGCGAGGCTCGGGCCTGCGGCCCTCTGCATTCTGCTGGCACAAGCTGCGGGGCGGCACACCCCCAGCGCACGCCCCCTCCGCCGGTGCAGCCAGGCTCCCCACCCGCCTCATCTTTTCCAGGGTCCTGCCTGCTGCCTGGCCGCTGTGACTGCGTGCCGCAGCCCTCGCCCCAGCACGGGCTCTGCGGCTGCCCTCGGGGGCCACGTGGCCTCCGTCATTAACCCTCAGACGGAAGAAGCATCTTTGTCTCTGTGTGCGTGTGTGCGTGTGTGTGTAGTACCGGGGGTTGAACTCAGGACCTGGCGCTTGCCGGGCAGGCACAAGGAGCTCAGAGCTACATCCTGGCCCCGGCAAGGACCATCTCCAACACCAAAACCTTCTGTAGAACACTGCTGATTGTCACCGTCGTGTCCCTCAACTGGGGACACTCACCAATTCAGACTCGTCCACAGGCTGGGAGCCCCTCCAACAACTCCACGACTGGAGGCCCTCGGCCGGCACGGGCGCGACAGCCTGAGCGTCTGTACTGGGCACTCCTGCCCCGCCCGCAGCCCCTGAAAGGCCAGGGCCCCTGGTGCTGCTGAGGTCCAGCCCCTTCTCCGGGCTCTTCCCAGCAGAGGCCTTTCCCTCAACCTAACCCCACGCTGACGGATCTGTCCTCGGGCTCAACGTGTGCAGGACAGCTGGGGGCGTCTCCAGGAACGATGCCTGTATGCCCGGGCTTTTCTTCCCGGCTTCCTTCTGGGCCTCACACGGGAAGTCTCACACGTGCGTACACACACACACACATGCACTCAGGACGTCCCTGGGGAATGATGGGGCACTGGTTGAGGAACCGCTGCTGATACCAAAGTGGTCCTCATGTGGAGTGTCATGGTCTATAACTGCACAGTTCTCCTGTAGACTTTAAATCGCCTCTAGATTAATTATACCTAATACAACAGGCAGTTGTTACACTGGATTGCTTAGTGAATAATGACAAGGAAGAAGTCTAGCCATGCTGACACATTTTCTTTTCTGAGTATTTTCTGTCTGAGTTTGGACTGTGGATATAAAACCCAAGGATATGGAGGGCTGAACTTATTTTTTGGAGACAGGGCCTCGCTTTGTAGTTTAGGCTGGCGCTGAGCTCACTACGTAGCCCAGGCAACCCTCGAACTCAGCAATCCTCCTGCCTCTGCCTCCTAAATGCTGGGATTACCATCCCAGCACTGTGGCACGTGGTACTGATTGCTGGTGGGTGTGAGTCACCACGCCTGGCATTGTTGCATGTGGTTACTGGACATTGAACCAGGGACCTTGCGGTTGCTAGGCAGGCACCAGAACCACTGAGCTAAATCTCCAGCCCAAGGAGGGCTTCACTTTTGTATGTTTGACACATACAAGTACACATGACACACATACACACGTGATGTACATGGTGTGTGTGTGAGAACACAGATGTGATTATTTACTGCCTGAAGTGGAGCCCTGGGAAGCTTACCATTCTTGGGTACCCTCATCTGCCACCCGATGTGGACTGCTTACCTGGCTCATAGTCCAATTCAAAGCAGAGCTTTTCTGTAAAAAAGAAAACGGAACAAGATAAGGTTTTACTCGTCCGAAACCAGAGAGCACCCCACCGTGAGGAGCAAGGCCCTGGAGAGGGGGAGAGGAGGAGCACTCCTCGGGCTGTGTGATTCTTGGCGGGGCTTGCTGGACCTCCCCGGGCTGCGCTCACACGCGCGTGCACATGCAGACACGCGCCCCACGCCTCCTTCGGACCCTGCAGTCCTGGGGCGCAGATGTGCGTTGGCGCAGCAGCGCTGTGGGCAGGGCGCCCTCCCGCGGCAGAGAGAGGCAGGGCCGTCTGCTTTGTGCTTCCACCTGCGGAGCCTCGCGTGAAAGAAGCGCTCGCCAGACGCCTGCGCGGGGCGAGACAAGGGCCCTCACTTGTTCATTGCTCTTCCTGGAAATAACTCTGTGGTGGTCAAGGGTCAGTCTGTGCTTGGAGCAAAATGCCCTGCACTGCCGGGCCACAGGGATACGTCAGGACACAGACTCCGGGGAATCAGCCTAACAGCGTCTCTGCGGGGGAGTCATTCAGGAAGGTTGGCATCACCCCGATGTCCCGGTGGAGGGGCAGAGAGCCACGCGTGCTCCCTGGTTCTCATCTCAGACTTCACGGCCCGTCTCAGCACCGCCCGTGTTCCACAAAACGGCAGGGCGCAGCCCCCAGGCCGGCTGCCCTGTGACCCACACAAGGAAAGCGAAAGTGAAAGAGGGGCTCAGCCGCCAGGGGGCACTGACAGTCACCGGCCTCTGACTAACATGTTCATCAAAAATTTATGGCGGGGATTTAGCTCAGTGGTTCCAGTGTCTGCTGGGCAAGCACGTGGTCCTGAGTTCAAAACCACACAACATAATGTTGGGTGTGGTAGCTCACACCTGTAATGCCAGTATGTGGGAGGCAGAGGCAGGAGAATTGCTGTGACTTCAAAACTAGCCTGGGCTACATAGCCTGAACTGCAGCCTGAACTGCAAAACGAGACCCTGACTCAAAAAAAAAAAAAAAAAAACAACTTAAGAATTATGAATGTTGGGCAGGAGGGTTAGCTCAGTGGTTCCAGCGCTTGCCTCCCAAGCGCAAGGTCCTGGGTTCAATCCCGGGTAACCACATATAATGCTGGGCATGGAGACTCACACCCACCAGCAATCAATACCACATACCACAGTGCCGGGCATGGTGGCTCACGCCTGTCATCCCAGCACTCGGGAGGCAGAGGCAGGAGGATTGCTGAGTTTGAGGCTTGCCTGGGCTACATAGTGAGCTCAGGGCCAGCCTGAACTACAAAGCGAGACCCTGTCTCAAAAAAAAAAAAAATTCTGCAAGTAGGAAAATCAAGCCACTGGGAGAAGACAACCCTTACCCAAACCCACAATGTCTGACAGTGGCACAGAGGCCATTCCCAAGTCTGGCCTTGCGAGGGGCCCGTTCCTCTTACCTAGGAACATCTTCATCTCTTTCTGCAGCGGGAGGGCCCACCGGGGTAAGTCCCGGATCTGCTGGCCCAGCTCTGAGGACACAGCCTCTGGCTTCCGACACTTTCTGGCTTCGCACCTGGTGACACAGGAGTGGTGGTGACACCCCCAGACCAGCCAGTCTTCCGCTCACGAGGCTGGAGGCACCAGATCCCACAGACAGGAAGGGTGTTTACACTTCCTCTCGGACGGACCCCTCCACCACCCCGGGTCTGTGTCTACAGTTGTGATCAAGAATGCCTGTGAGTAGGTGAATGTTCACCCTCAAAGTGACAATGTTGTATATTTCTGTGGCACTAAGTAGCCATGTTGTGCACGGATGTGCATTTATGTGGAAAAGAGAAACTGCATCACATACCTTAATAACGTGCTTCTGATATCCTAAGGAAAAGAAAGAGTGGGGGTTCAGTTTCCAGTTTTTCTCTCTACTTTTCTTATGACTGCAAAATATAAAATATCAGGTAGGTGTGGGGGCAAACGCCTGTAATCCCAGCACCCTGAGAGGCTGAATGTGGGTGATTTAGCGAGACCTTGTCTCAGAATAAAAAAGAAACTTTTTTGAGACCCTGTCTCAGAAAAAAAAAGGGGGGGCTGAGAACGTAGGTCAGTGTGAAGGTCCTGGGTTCGATCTCCAGTATACCAAAGTACAACACAGACAACAACAAATCTGAAATATCATATTCCTCAGACTGGACAGAAAGAGGACACGGACCACAAAACATTAGGGTTTCGCAGCCTTGGAGATCAGAGTTAAGTTCTTCTGAGAGACGTGGAGCCGCCCTGCTCATCCGAAGCATGGCAGCCCGGTTCCCAGCCCCGTGAGGGCCGCGGCCCGGGGGCTGCGGCCAGCTGCGTGTCAGCGCGGAAGGTGCGCAGGCCCGCCCTCACGCCTGCCCGCTGCCTCTCGGATGCTTTCCTAGGACCTCAGTCTCTGTGCTCCCGTCTGAGGAAGTGAGGGGACAGGAAGATCATCCTGCCGGTGGACGGAGGCCGCAAGGTCCTCCGGAGTGGTTTGTACTGGGAACAGCACCCGGCCTCTGTTCGCATAATGTTTCCAAAGTGTTAGTTCCACCTCACGAGCCGTCCGGGGTGGCGGGGCGGAGAGATCGAGACCGGGAAACGGGGGCGCACAGTCCGGAATTCGGGGCCGTGCGCCTCCGCGCGCGGGGCGGGAGCCAGGGAAACGCGGCCGGACCAGAGGCCTGGCCGCTCGCGGAGGCGCTCACCGTCAGCAGCTCCCTCGCCGGCCGCCTGCTCTTCTCCTCCAGCTCTTCGATCAGGGCACCGAAGCGGGACACCTGTCCTGCGACCAGGTGCTCAAACTCCTCCTGCTGCTTCAGGATCTCCCCGTCCAGCTTCTCCAGCTGCGCCAGCAGGACGCTCTGCTGCTCCTCCAGAAACCGGCTCAGATGGGCGAACTCGGAAGCCACCTGCTGCCTCCTGGTGGCCACCTGAGTCTGAGAGGAGGACGGAGCCGGTGTTTCCCCCCAGCCGCCAGCCGTCACCGCCCTCCTCTTCTTCCTCCTCCTCTTTCCGGCTTCGGGCTCCTCTCTCTATCGGCCCAGAGCAGGCGGGCAGGGAATGGCCACCACACGCCCTCCGGCGGCCCCCACAGGCGCGCGGGTGCGGCGCGCCCAAGTCCCTCCACGGCTCCACCCGCCGTGGCTCCTCTGCGCGGCCCGGCGCCGCCTGCGCGGGGACCCTGAGCGCCCGCCTGGCAGGAGCGTGTCCGGGCGCAAGGCACTAAGCCACTTTCCCGACGCGCTCTCATCCGACCCTTGCGGGGTTCAATGTGGTAGGCAACGACTTTCAATCTCTGTTTTACAAATAAGTAAAATGAAGCTCGAGTTGCTTGAGGCCATACTCAGCGCGAGAGCCAAGCTCTGGACTCAGGGCGACTTCCCGGCCGAGCGAGCGCTCGGCTTCCAGGGGCCCTCGGGAGGGCGGGGCCGGGCGCGCGCACCTACCAGCAGGACCTGCACCCTTTTATTTTCTCGGGACTGGATTTCGTGCATCTCCTCTCTTTCTCTTCTTAGACACACAAGGCACTTCTGTATTTGCTCCTGGGGAGAAGGAACATAAAGCACCAGGAAAATGTGATTCAGCGAGGGCTCCGTGCATCAGAAGCCCTGCTCAGAGTTTTCCCTTTCTCTCATCAAAGGCCGTGACTTGGTTTCCCCCTTCAAATATCCATTTTTGTTTGCATCTAGTGAATGGTTTTTATGATTTTTTTCCTAGCTCGATGTCCCCTTGAGTGAAATTATTCTAACACATCCTAAAGGAAACACAGGCAAATAACCTTCTGTTAGTAGAAGCAATTATCTAGCCAGCTGCGGTGGCACACGGCCTCTCAGCCGGCACGCGAGACACTGCAGCCAGAGGGCCACTGAGCGGCGGCGGGCAGCTCCCGGTTCAAGGCCAGCCTGAGCCACGTGGTGAGACTGTCTCCAGAGAAACAAACATCACTGATCTAGGCGGGACTCTGGAAAACTGATAAATTACTTTTTTTTTTTTTTTTGCTTTTTGAGACAGGGTCTCGCTTTGTAGTTCAGGCTGGCCCTGAGCTCACTATGGTGCCCAGGCAAGCCGCCGCGAACTCAGCAATCCTCCTGTCTCTGCCTCCCAAGTGCTGGGATTACAGGCGTGAGCCACCACGTCCAGCATTGTGGTATGCGGTGTTGATTGTTGGTGGGCGTGTCTCCACACCCAGCATTATATGTGGTTACCGGGGATCGAACTCAGGACCTTGCGCTTGCGAGGCAGGCGCCGGAACCACTGAGCTAACCCTCCGGCCCGATAAATTACTTTTGAAATTGTGAGCTTTAGAAGGGAGTCTGGAAGAGGAACACATACATCAATATCCATATGTGAATACTCAAATATGCATAGAATGCTAACATCAGATGCTAATTAGCTAATTCAGATATTTGTGTATATGCTCGTAGGAAAACACAACACACACACATTTACTGACAGATAAGACTGCATAACGTATGTATTCACCCAACTTGCACTTACACACTCCAATGCGTATCTGCAGACCCACCCACACACCACTCACTTGTGACCACGCAAACATGAGCACTCACGCACACTGCTCACAGGCGGTTCCCTCAGACACACTTGGCTGCTGCGTGGGCCGGACACACGTCCTCTTCCCTCAACATGTATCGACCGAGCTGCTGGCCAGGCACAAGCACGCGGCACCCGGGGCCACGGAGCCTGCTTTCTGTGCCCGGCGCGTGGCGGGTGACCACACAAGCCGGGAGCAGCAGCGCTGGAGCCGCGGGTGGCGCAAGTGACCCTCAGCGCGGCTCGGCCTCTCCTCGTCCGCCCGGCCTCCCACCCAGTGCCCCTCCCGGCCCCTACCCGGTAGGGTCCTGCTGCGTCCTCCAGGAAGCGCACGGTGTGGGCGCCGTGCCCCCCGGCCTCCCGGCACACCACGCACAGCTGCGCCTCGTCGTCCTCGCAGAAGAAGTAGAGCTTCTCCCCGTGCTCTGGGCAGTCGTCCTCCCGCCCGGGGCCCGGCGGGCACTCCAGCTGGAGGCGCTCGATGTTCTCCACCACGCTGGCCAGCTGCCAGTTGGGCCGAAAGCCCCCAGGGCGGAAAGGCTCCTTGCAGAGCGGGCAGGTGAGGGGCTCCTCGGGAGCCGGGCCCGGAATCTCACAGTAGCGCGACAGGCAACCGCGGCAGAAGTTGTGGCCACAGTCGATGGTGACCGGCGCCCTCAGGGTGGCCTGGCAGATGGGGCAGTTGACCTCGTCGGCCAGGCTGGTCACAGAGGCGGCGGAGGCCATGCCGGACCCCTCGCGGTCGTCCTCTCCGTCCAGCTGAGCGGGCAGCTCCTGGGGCGCAGCGTGGCCACACTGCTCACACTCCCACACCCACTCCCGCGACATTGGCACAAGGACTCGGACAGGCAGACGCTGGCATCTCCGGCACCAGGGTTCCCGTGTCCTGCTCTCTCAGGAACAGACCCTGCCAACGGCGGAGATGGAGAAAGAGCTGGGAGAGAGCGGAGAGGGGCTCTCGGCACCCCAGACTCTGGCTCGCGTGTGGCCGGGGCTCACTGCTCTCCGTCCGTCTGGAGCCGCCCACGGCAGAGGGCTGTGCTGGCATCTCTGCCGTCACTGTTGGAGAGATTGTCCTCTGCGGGCGGGGAAGCCACGACGTCCCAGCGAGATGGTGCCACCCAGCCTCCCTGCTATGCTGCCGGCTGTCTCCAGGGAGATTGGCCTTATCAGCTGCCCAGAGCTTGCCAGGCACGGGGTAGGGGAGTGTGGCACTCAGATAAGGCCCTGCGCCCAGGAACACAACACAGGCCCCTTCACGGTGATGTCCCCGGGGCCTGCCCCAAACACCGAAGAGGTCTGCACGTGTTCTGCCTGGGAGGCCAGGGCTCCAGGCAGCAGAGGCACACCAGGCGTGTGCTCCACGACCCGTGCTGCCAGGCTCTGCCTGGTGAGGCAGGAAGCTGACGCGGCCAGGGCACCTTGGGCGCACAAGGTACAGAAGTAGGAAGTCAAGTGACTCTAATTTGCAGTCAGGTCTTGGAAGACATAGGTCTCTCTGCAAATCAGCAAATTCAGCCAAGAGAAATGCAATTTCTTTCTAAATCTGTCCAACAGAAATATAATTCAACTGCATCAATAAACTCAATTTATTAAAAAAGAAATTGAATTATCAAGCCACATGAGCAACTCAAGATTTTCAAGTATTGATATAGAAAAAAGAAACGTGCAATTAATTTTAAGAAACATTTTATTTAGCCCAATATTTCCAAAATTATTTCAACATGTCATCAGCGTGAGAACAGCTGCGAGGCTCCAGCAGGAGCTGGGGACCAGCGGCGCCTCCTGCTGGCCCGGCTGAGGGAGCCGGGCAGCGGATCTGGGAGGAAAAGGAAACCGGGTCAGGAAGGTCTCGGCCGGTCCGCCGGCGGGGAAGGGGCCGGAGGAGCAGAGGCAGCTGCGGCGAGCAGCTTCCGCGCGGGCGGAGGGAGGCGGGCGGCGCCTGACCTCGCCCGGACAGTCGCGGGTTCCAGCTGTGCCACCCGGGTTTGTCCCTGCCCCTTCCGTCAGGCTGTTTCGAGCCGCAGGAGCAGCGGCCGCGCAAGACGGTCGCCGAGAGTCCCAGCGGGGAGCGGCTGCCGCGAGCGGCCCCGGGCGCGCAGGGCGCCGGGCTCGTCCCTGCCCCCCTCGCCGGCCCGGGAGACGGCGCGACAGGGAAGCAGCGCAGGGGGAGCGGCCCCGCGTCCTCGGGGCCGGGGAGCACGGTGGAAGGGCGCGGCCCGACGGCGCGTGGCTGGGGGACCGGTCCGGTCCGGGGAGGAGCGCCGGCCGTGCTCCGCAGGAGGGCGGGAGGCCCCTCCGCCTGCGGCCGCAGCCTCTCCGGGGCGGAAAGCGGGAAGCGGGGAGCGGGGAGCGGGGCCCCGGGCCGACCGCGCACAAGCCGGGCTCGTGCGGCTCCCGGCTCACGGGCCCGACCTCCAGGCCGCGGCCCCTGGGCTCAGGCCGGCGCGGGCGACTCTGATCTCCGGGCCTCCGGCAGGGCGGTGAGGCGCGCGCCCCCCGCGGCCTGCCTCAGTCTCCCCTCCAGCGCGGGCTCGCCACCCACCGCGGAAAACTGAGAGAGGAGCCACGGCCGCGCGCACCCGGGGCGCTCGGGCCCGCACTGCGGCGCGGAGAAGGCTCGGCGAGCGCCGGACACTCGCGGCTCGCCCGTGCTCAGCCAGTACTGCTCTGGGCTGTCAAGGCCTTGAACAAATATTGTAGTTTTTCAATACAGCACTTACTCTTGGGCTGGTGCTTAAATGAGAACCGTCTCCATGAGCGCGCCTCGGAGACCGCTTCCCGAGCTCAGCGCGCTGGAGTCCCGGCGGAGCCTGCGCCCCGCCCCGCGCCCCGCCCCGCAGACCCTCCCTCCGCTGGTCTGGCCTCCGGCGCCCCCTGGTGGCCAGGTGAGGAGCAGGCGGGGAAAGCGAGGTTCAGAGAGGCGGCGACACAGACCCCACCCAGCCGCGCTCACCCTCGGGCTCCAGGCTCCTCCGGGGGCGCCCTCTGTTCTCCAGGAGGCGCCAGCCGCGCCCTGACTCGGAAAGCCGGGCGGAGCCATGGCAGGCGGGTAACCGTTAGGTGGCCGTACTCCCGAGGGTGAGGGTTAGGCCGAGGCAGGGCAGTCTCGGGGTTTCTCCTCTGCCTTCGGCCCCGACGCCCCCCTGAATAAGTGGCCAGAGCGCCCGGGACACCAGCCCAACTGCAAGCCACTGGGCTTGAAGGAAAAACAAACTAAAAGGTTTCCGAAAGCTTTAACATAATGGTCCTGAAGAAAGCCAGGGCTTTATTTGGCTTGCGTTAATTTATATAGTTGACCTTTAAATTCGAACACATCCGGAGATGAGCGCCCGGTACGCCGACCCCTCTGCCCTGACTCCCTCGGCCATGCCTGACTCTCCCGCCTTGCAGAGAAGCCCTAATAACGACGCGCAGCCCGGCATCCACTGCCTCGGCGACCCCCGTGGGAGCGGGCCTGGGAGCGAGGCGGAGCCACCGTGCGGCCCTTGGGTGTCCCCAAAGCCCCTGTCCTGGGTCGGTCCCGAAGAGGAGAAGGGAGGCCCGGGCGGTGTGGGGTCATCACGGCCATCACGGGGCGGTGTACCCTCAGGGATTAGTCCGCTGGTGGTTTAAACACTGAATGTGCCTTTAGGAGGCGGTTGAAAGAGGAGTTCACTGGAACTGCATATTTTTGTATGGGGGTCCTTCCTTCTGTTCATTTGTGGACGTTAAGGGTTGAGTCGCTTTTTCCACCAGATCCTTTGCCATGTCCCCTGCACATAGATCAGACCCTCTAAAACCAAATAAAACCTCTTCTCTGTTCAATTGTGAGTCTTGGGTATTTTGTCCCAGCGAGGTGAACGTGACTAATACAAAATGTTGGTACCGGGGTTGGAGACGTAACCAGAAGCCTATGGAACTGTCTGTAGATGCAGGATGGAGAAGTCCTGCGAAATGGGTGGGATCTCAAAGCACCGTATGACTGATAGGAATGCAGACAGTAAAGGCCAGGCCTGAAACGAAGTCAAAGCCCGGACCCAAAATGCAAGGCCGGGAGCACCGCAGAGCTGCAGCTCCTGAGAGCTGGGCCACCGGCAGGAGGGAGGAGCTCAGGCCAGCCCCGGGATGGAGAGGCAAACTCCAGCCTCTCTCCACCTCCGCTGGGGCCAGAGGTCACTGTGCTGGGAGTGGGTGAAACGCGGCTGGCGCTGGCGAGTGAGCACACAGCACCTACACGGCCCGGCCCAGCTCCTGTCGCTCTCCTGACGACCTTCCGAATGTGTTCCCCGTGCTCTCTTCACTCTGTGCCATCCCCTGCACCCTGCCAGACGCACAGCTCTTCCGCATCCTCACTCAGGGCTGTACATTCACACCTGGCCACACCCTACATGACCTGAGGGTCACTCGGCAGGCTTCCTCCGGCCCGGCTGGCTGTCACTCAAGCAGTGGCTCAGAGAACGGCACAGGCCCTGTTCCAGTTTTTCATTCACTCATTTGGGGTACTGGGGATTGAACTTGGGCCCTGTGCGTCCATGGTTGGCGTGGTACCACTGGAGCGAAATGCCCAGCACCCCCCATTCTAGTTTTGATCTTAGCATTTGTGCCATGGCTTTAAATACCATGCCTTTTTCCTCTCAGATCTGTAGCTTTCTTGGTGATTTTCTACTTGGGTTTTCCAGGTGCAGGCCCAGGAGACACTTCAAACGTAACAGGATTCTGAACTCCCTCTCACCCCTTTGCTTCCAAACCTGTTTCTGTCGCCCTTCAGTTTCATCTTTGTCTCCATGACCAAGTCCCCTCTCTCCTGACGCCCACAATCCATTTGTTTTCACCAGTAACCCGCTGATTGCCATTCCCAGACTGGCTCCTCCTGTGACTCGGGCCATTCAAAGCCTCTACTTCAAAGAGGCTTGTCTCCAGGCCTTGAGCCCTCCCTCTCTCCTATCATTTCTCTAAATTTGGGGGTTTTATTTGCTTTTCTTTTTGAGACAGCATTGCACTATGTAGCTCAGGCTGGCCTTGAACTTGTGGCAAGCCTGCCTCTGCTTTTCCTAAGTGCTGGAATTTTAGGCGAGCAACCGCAGGTCCAGCCGCCAATTGGACCAATTTGAAAAGCAATTTTTTTCTCCTGTCTCAAAAAAAAAGAAAAAAACCCCAAAAAAGCAATTTTTTCTTTTCCATTGCATTTATTTTTTTTTTTTTAGATTTGTTATGCTCAGTTTTCTTGTCCACCATTCCCTTCCGTGTGCACTCCTGGAGGAAAAGGGTGCGCTCCAAGTTCAAGAGCAGCGTCTTGGTGTGTTACAGCTGCTCAACAGTCGCTCAGTGAATTGAGTCACTCAGAAAGATGCCCAGACTCGTCAGAGCAGGCACCGCACTCGGCTCCTCACTGCTCTGCCTAGACCCCGGCAGGTCACGGGGCTCCATGACTTGGGGCCGTGCGGAGGCTGGACATGAGATCGAGAGAACTGAGCAAGTGTGTGGCGGGATCATCAAGAAATAAGCAGTTGCCGGGCGTGGCGGCTCCCACCAGCACTCGGGAGGCAGAGGCAGGAGGATGGCTGAGTTCGAGGCTCGCCTGGGCTGCACAGTGAGCTCAGGGCCAGCCTGAACTGCAAAGTGAGACCCTGCCTCAAAAAAAAAAAAAGAAAGAAAGAAAGAAAGAAAGAACGCAGTGACATTTCCCAGGGCTGAAAGTTTCTAAATTGAACAATAAAAGGCACACTAAGATAGCAAGTGGAAACACACAAATATGACCCCAGACCTAGTGAAACAAGAGCATGCAAGACCACGGGGTCGGCGTGCTTCCTTCTCACTCGCCGCTGAGACAAAACACCCGACGCCCGAAGCTAGGAGCGAGGAGGGCTATGCGGCTCACAGTTCACACAAGTCTCAGTCCGCAGCTGGCTGCCTCTCAGACGGCATGGCAGAGGTGGGCCCTGCAGAAACACAGTACGGCACGCGCAAGGCGCGAGGGGCACGCGAGCGCAAGGGCGCCTCTGCGGGCCCACTGGGCGTTTGGGGAGCGGCCGACCATGTCCTTCACCCCAGCATCAGTCTGGACTTGCCCACCTCTGACCAGAGAGGCTTTGGGGGACACAGGAACCCAGACCACGAGAGGCAGGATTCTCACCAGCGGAGGAAAACTACTTCCGGTGAGGAACCCCGTGCCCGAATGACTCTCTGAAGCGGGAAATCTGCCGGCACCCAAAGCTTCTGAAACTCCTCTCCACACACCATTGCTTGGGAAGGGGCTGGGCGATTTCTCACCCGAATGAAGTTAATGAGAGGAAACGCAAGACAGCCACGGCTGGAACCCTTGCGGCCTTCAGACAGTGGCGGGAGGGGCTGCCCGGGTGCGGGGCAGCGCAGGACTCCGGCGCCGGCTCGGAAAGGCGCGTCTGGCCAACACGTATCACCGAGCAGCCCGGGACTCCAGCCACCAGCGAAGAGCCCAGCAGCCAGGCAGTAATGAACAGGCCGAGGAACAGGCCGAGGGCACGGACGGGGAGAAGCAGGCATCCGCACGAGGGCAGACAAAGCCTTATGCAGGAACCTCGGCGTACGCCGCCTCCACACAGACAGACTAACAGACGCGCCACGGCGGGGCTGCGGGACAAGGACGGCGGGAGCGGAAGTGTCTCCCTCACGGCGGAGTCGGAGCGAAACGCCCCCCACTCGTGACTCAGGAAAAACAAGGGTGAACACCGGCAGTCCATTAGACACGGGAAACGAGGGGACTGGGGATCCAGTGGGATCCAGGGCCAAGTGCTACCACCTTGGACGCACGAGGGCCCGAGTTCAACCCCCGGTACTGCGAAAAGAAAGAAAAATTTGTATTAAGATTAAAAAGGGAAAATCTTTGAGTCCCCAAATGGGAGGGAGGAAATATCTTTGCTACTACTACTAGAGCTGAGGTAGTTTTATATAATCTTCTTTTCTATATTTAAGAGGGTTAAAATTTTTAAAACTCAGAACATACAAGAAATGGTTAAGAAGTCCAACGCGTGAAGAGGCAAGATCAAACCCCGGGACGGCGCCTCCCGTGGGCACTGCCCTCTCGAGGCGGCGCGTGGCAGCCCAGCGAGCCCCCGGCCGCGGGACCGGCTCAGGGCGCCCGGCCAGACGGGCAGCAGCGCGTGGGGCTCCCGGAAGGGCAGCACACGCACGCAGGGCGCGGGGCAGCCGCAGAGCCTGGGGCACCGCGGCAAACCCTGGGTTTTCGGCACCACTGGGCTCCGAAGCCCCAGTGAACTTGGACGATATCCCAGTTGTAATAATAAAACGTACATATTTGCAGATCATTCAACAAGTCTTTATTGAGCACCTGCTCTGCCCAGCACTGTGCCAGGTGCCATGGAAGATACAAGTTTTGAGAGATGGTGTCCACCCTCCGGGAGCTTACAAAACCAGAGGCCGACACGGGATGCAGGTGCGGCTCCGGCAGCCTGTGACAGATACAACTGGGGCGACTCGGGGCGATGCGATGGCCCAGGGACCACCGAGACCCCCCAGTGCTTGGCTCCAATCTCCCAGAGCAAGAGGGAAGAGTTCACACACACGTAAGCAGGGGCCCGGGAAGCACCTGGAATAGGTCAGGAGGAAAACTGGGTGTCACCGTGGCTGAACTGTGGAGCTTGTGTGGAAGCTGGAGGAGCCAGGGGGCCCTGGACGAAGGATGGGCTGTGGCCGGCGGGGCCTTCAGCATCCCTCGGAAGCAACATGGGGCGGGGGCTCCTGCGCCGGCCTCCCCACCCTCCTTGCCGGGAACTGTTTCCTCCTTTCTGCGCCTCTCCGGGAAGGGACCTGAGCCCTGGCAGGGTCAAGGACCAACTCTACACCCTCTCAAGAGCCACCTGTTCTAAATTCTTAAACATTCCCCTTGCAAGGACCAGGCCACAGGAGTAATGTCTCCATCATGGACCCCAGCGGCCACGTGGGCCCAAGTTCTTCCGGCAAGAACAAAGATGGCTCCAGGGAGTGCCCAGCCACGGAAACCAAACTGCTGAGCCCAAGCCCCACAAGGAAGGGACCCCTCGAGTGCTCCCAGGAGCCCCTCAGAACGCCTCCACGGCCCAAGTGGATTCTCCTGCATCGTATTTCCACATTTTATGAGCCCTTGACTCCAAGATGGGGTGGGAGTTCGTCTGCTTAAAATGCCAGGGAAGGCGGGCAGCAGAGAACTGGACGAGGGAGGCCTAGGGGGCTCGAGGACATCACCACTGTCTCAGGTGCGATCCCAGTCTTCCTCCAGCCCAGGGGCAGTGGGCACCACGCTGCGCCAGGACAGGCTGCCCTGGCCTCTCCTCCATCAGCGCAGAGCCGGGCACAGAGTGAACGAAGAGGACAAAGTGCCCTCGTGGACCTCGGGGCGAGGCGGGCGCGCTGCCCGGAGCAGTCCAGGCCGCCGTGGGGTCAGCGGGCGGCGGGGACAAGGGGTCCGCCTTCCCTGGCTCTGTGGGCTCTGCCAGGCGCCCTCTCTGCTGCAGTCCCGGGTCCCCAAGGAATGACGCGCCGTGGGTGGAGCTCACGGTCTGAGCACGAGGCGTGTGCCCGGCCACCGGAGCCACAGGAACGGGAGCAGGCGCCCCGTGAAGCTGGCGGTGAAGGTGTGGATGAGTTCCTGCGACTCCGCGTTGGTGAAAGTCACTGTGCCGCCCTCGTAATCCAGGGCGATGCCCACCCTCCGCGGCCGCAGCGCAGGGAAGAGCTCGGTCTCGGGGCTGGTGTTGGCCCAGGCGCCGGAGGCAGAGAGGCGCAGCGCCCACACGCCGTCCTCCGGCCGCAGCGCGAGGTCCCCCTTCCTCTTCACCGAGTCCCTGGCCACGCCCACCATGCAGCTTT